>SJYX01016117.1:0-22107 GCA_006410675.1 Oreotragus oreotragus
CCTGCCACCCAGTCTCTCATCCTGTAGGCCAACTCCTCCCTGTGTGGTTTTGAAATCCAGTAATTTGTAATAGTAAGAGCATTGTTTTAATGCCATTTATTGTGTTTTATACACTAAATGATGGAGTAGTGTTTAACACCATCATTATTTTACATTGCTTTTTTCTTGCCACAATATGGGTTAGAAATGTACAGTCATCCTTCCTTTTTCTTCCAGGGGCCCGTTACCTTGACATCCTCTTGGTTTTTTAGTTTGTTTTTATTTCACAGACCTCCTCCTTTCTGTTGATAATCATGTTTATGATCAAAAGCAAAGGAATACAGGAATACATGGTCCCCTGCATATACTGATTGTGATTCAAATACAACACAAAATATATCCCTTGAAGTATATGAAAAATAAAAACAGTAAGACACTTACATAAAGATATTTTAGTTAAAAGCTCTTCATTCTTTGGCATGGTAAGATACAAAAGGTGAAAAAGAGACTCTTCCAGATTTTAATACATTTAAAATTAAGAGCCTGGCTAAGCTGAGTGCCTTCATTTTGGTTTTGTTGCTTCACAGTTTTTTTTTTTTTTTTAAGTTTGGTTTTTCTCCATGACTGTATTTACTTATTTATGTTTCTATTTCTCCTCGAAGACCTTAACTGAGACAGGCTATGAGAAATACAATGAGGTAACGTGCTTCCGAGCTGTGGCTGCTGCGCAGGGGGCATAGCTGTGCTGCACCCGGAGGTCTGCCAGCCCCAGGCACTGCAGGGCACTGTCCCAGCCTGGCCGGCAGGGATCCCCTTTGTCACTTGGCCCAGGCCCTTTCTTGTCTGCGATATGGTTTGACAGTGGTCCCCTGACCAGCAGCACTTGTGGGTTCAGTGAGCACTTGTTCATCCCTCCCGTCCCCATCTGTCACACGCCCCACAGATCCAGGGCCGCAGGGGTGGTGGAACATGTCCTCACCCTCCAGTCACTCAGTCTGAGCTCAGGTTTGCCGAGGGATTCCAAAATTCACCGACCAGAACAGATGCATCTGAGCCGAGAAAACGTCTGGCTGTGGGGTCAGAGCTGGGGAGGCAGAGAGAATCCCGGGTGGCGCTGAGCCCCAGCCCTGCCAGTAGCCGACAGCCAGGCTCACACACACGCTGCAGGCTGAGTGTGAGCATTAGCTGCTGGTCAGCCGTGTGATTAACAGCCTGCCAGTTGCCGTGTTCTGAATTCCCTTGGTGTGCATGGGTTGATCCCGCTGAGTTCTTAGTAGCTTATCTCAGCTTCCCCTTCCAAAAAGGGAGCTTTTTTCCTTTTAACCTAACTTCCAGAATATCTGCCATAACTCTTGGGTAAGGGAACTCATTCCTTTTAGTAAAGCTGCTCCCAGAAGCATGTCCACGTGGGTGGCAGCTGAAAGCTGTCCTTTGCAGCACCTGAACTGGGGAATGGTGTGAGATGTGTGCTCTTGACTGCTCGTATGTACCGACTTCCTCAACAGATGAAAACCCCCTGGATCGGCTTGGCCTTGGGTTCTGGCCCCAGTTTCCCTGTGCCAACAGGTGGGGCAGCCTTGAACACCTCGCAGGCAAATGGCAACATCTGGGTCATGAGGGCTTTCAGAGGCTCTCCCTAAAGGACACGACCACAGCTAGATAAGTAGGCTCAGGGAGGAAGTCACCCATTGGAGGAAGCTCTTAATACTGAGTGATACAGAGGAGACACTAGGTGGCCGTGGATTTTTTTGCTATGAGGATCCCACTGGAAGGCAGAGCCTCCTCAGGGGAGATTGTCCCACCACTGTCCCCAGCTCTGAGTTCTACCTCTGACTTGTAACAACTAACTACATCTGAAAAATGTGGCCTCAAACCTGTAATTAACAAGTAAGCCTGTAGAGTCTCTCTTTAAAAAGAGTCTTCAGAATTTTCAAATCCTTTTAAATTAGTTCCTTTCTGCATAGAATGATGGCTGAGTGGCATGGTAACCTTCCAGGCTTTGTCAGTGAGGGGAGCTGACCAACAAGGACAGTCATGGGACGCCTGTGTTCATGAACAGGAGACAGCCCAGGTGTGATGGAGTCCACCCTTATAGCCTCCCCGATCACCTGGGCTCCTGGGAGCCAGTCTGAAGTGTCCAGTGGGCCAAGACAGATTTGCAGAAAACCCCTCCCCTGAGTGTAGACTGTGCAGAAACATTTGACTTTGTAGAGGGGCCGGTTCCCTTGGCCAAGCCCTGACCTTATTCAGCCCAAATGGCCTCCGCTCTAGAGTGATGGAGCCAGTATCCTGTCGCCCTACAGGGAGAGCGCACCACGCTGGACAGCAAGTGACTAAGAAGAGTTTATGGTCACAGACCCTGTGGACCCCAGAAGTTTGAGTGTTTGCTTTCAGAAAAGATAGTACCTAGACATTGCTCACTAGTCTATGGGAGGCTAGAGAGATTTATTTTTGCAATGTTAGTACAATACCCAGCTAGTTAAGTTTCAAGCTCTCTGTAAGTGCCTTATAGAATTTTATTTTTGCCAAAGTGGGCTTCTGGTCCAGTCTGCCCTTTGAAACATTTATTTCAGACTAAACTTTAGATATTTTCAGCTGTGATATAGATTGAGTAGACACTGGGCAGGCATGCTGGTCTCCTACAGTTATCCTCAATTGAGAAACAAGACCTAGTGAGGCTTTGCAGCCATCAAAACAGTTGTCCACCCTCGGGGCTGCCCAGGGATTTGTCCAGATGTGTGGATCTGACCTCAGCCAGCCGCACAAAGCAGCTGAATGCCTGCACTTGGCCAGAGTGCCCCGCAACCCCCCAGTTGTCCAAAATCATTGAGGGAAATCATATTTCCCTGAGGGTCGCTGAGAGGAAGCATAGTCTATCCACCCTTTCCCTTACTGTCAGAAACACCCCTGGATCAAACCAGAGCAGCAGATGTGCTTTCTCTGAAGGATGCAGCTGCTGGATTGCATGTGTCCTCAGCGCACCTGAGAGGTGCTCTAGGAGTCAGTCCCACGGTGTGTGGTGTGTGCTGGCAACAGGGCATGGATGTGTGTGGCGCGTTAAACACACCACACCCCCTGTGAAAACTCCTCGAAAGGAGATCCTGGCTGCTCCTAGTTCTAGGAGCAACCACAAGGCTATTTCATGGACACATACCAAAGTATAAAGCATATGGAGCTTCCCCTTAGAATAGTTACCAGAAAACCTAGGCCTGTCATTTCTAGCCATGCCCTATGGATCTTCCATACAATGTAAATTCTTTTCACCTTCTTTCTTGCTCCATTTTGTCATCATCCCCGGGCTTAGAGCCCTATTCTTAAAACATAGCGGGAGCAACAGACAGGCTGATGTTTCATTTCCAGCTTTGAGGGTGATTTCCTGGAGGCCTTACAAAGTTCTGAGCATGAGACAGAGGAGCAAGGCAGAGGTGAGGGTCAGAGATAGAGCTGGGACCTGGGCTTGTTTCCTTTGAAATGAAGGCAGGCTGAAGGCAGGTGCTTGAAATGTGCATAGCATCTACAAAGCCAAGCTCTGTAGTATTTAAGTTGAGCAGAACAACTTCAGAAGAAACCCTTAAAAATGTATCAGTCTAAAGGCTTAGAAGTACAAGCGGTGCAACAGTACTTATTCTGGGCCGCGTGAACGTGGGCAGCGAGGTGTTCCAGGAGGGCAGGGGAGAAGGCGGCAGGTGGAAAGGGTCATCCTGTGTCACTCACATGCTGGGTTAGCACTACAGCTTCATAGGAAGCATCATCAGAGTAAAAAGGCCTGAGAAGCACTGCGCGGATGAACGTGTCCAGGGTATGGGTAATGTGGTGTGTTCCTTAGAAAAACCGTTTGTAATAGAACCCGTATCCACGTCAGATCCCTTATAGTGTCTTATTTAGCCACCACTAAAGTAGGAAGGATTCATCACATGACTGAAGTTTACTCAAAAATGAATCAGGTCGTGCAAATCACTAAGATATATATATCTGATGTTTGTTGTGTAATCTTTCAGGAGATAACAAAGTTTATCAAGGAGGTTTCTGAGAAAATCAAGAAGACCAGAGATAAATACGGCATCAACGACAATGGCACGACAGAGGTGGTGGCCCTCCCCAGGGTCGGGCGACGCAGAGGGCTTCCCACGCTGCCGGCCCTGACCCTGACCTCGGCTTTTGTTCCTCTAGCCCCGTGTGCTGTACCAGCTGGACCGGATCACCCCCACCCAAATAGAGAAGTTTCTGGAGACGTGCAGGGACAAGTACATGAGGTGAGGGTGCTGATTGTCTCAGGCGGCCAGGCAGTCCAGTGGGTCTCTTGCGTCTTTCCTATTTCCCCAGGAAACAGAATCCTGTGCCCACATCACTTACCAACTGCCAGCCTTGAGCAGGTTCACCTCCTTTCTAGGGGCTCCAGTGGGTAGACAGGCTGAGTGCTCCAACATGTGGAAAGAAGTGCAAGGAAATTACCGAGCATTGTCTTTTCGTAGGGAAACTACCAACATCCTCAGCAAGGGCTGGCTGCTTTGTCTGCCTGCAGTACCATGTGTGAGCAGAGCTCTTAGGTCTCCAGTCGTCCCACGCCGACCGCAAGTAGCCACACAGTGCTCAGTGTCGTCGTTGGGCCCCTCCGAGCATTGCTCCCCCTCATCTGTACCTGTAACTGATCTGTGTCCGGTTCTTCCTCTGTCCCAAGCCCAGCCTGGGTCCTTGCCAATTCCTTCCTGACCCTGACGGCATATGTATTTTTTCTGTTGAAAAATAATCAGAAACCTCCGCAGCAGTTTGGGGGTTTTAGTTTAGTTTTTTTTTTTTTTGGCCATGGCACAAGGCTTGCAGGATCTTAGTCTCTGGGGGTTGAACCTGGTCCCTGGCAGTGAAAGTACAAAGTGCCAATCACTGGAGTGCCAGGGAATTCCCTGGTTTTGTCTTTTAACTGAGGTATAGTTGACCTGTATGTAAAAGTATATAAAGTGGGTATATCTAAACGGGCTTCATATAAGATTGTCGCATCTCTTTTGTTTAATGGTATTAATGGAGTAGGGGCTGCCCAGGTGGCTTAGTCGTAAAGAATCCTCCTGCCAAGCAGGAGACTCGGGTTCAGCCCTGGGTCAAGAAGATCCCCATAGAGAAGGAAACGGCCACCCATTCCAGTATTCTTGCTTGGGGAAATTCCATGGAAAGAGGAGCCTGGTGTGCTGCAGTCCATGGGATCACAAAGAGTCGGACACAACTTAGCCAACTAAACAAACAACAGATAGTTGACCTGCCACATTGTGCAAGTTTCAGGTGCAAACACGGCAATTCAGCATTTCTGTATATTGCAAAAAAGATCACCACGATACATCTGGTTACCATCTGCCGCCGTACAGAGATACTGCATCATCATTAACTGCAGTCCCCAGGCTGTACATTTCATCCTGTCTTGTCTTTTCAGGGCACAGATGGAGCCAGGTTCCGCGGTGGGGGCGCTCTGTGCCCAGAGCATTGGCGAGCCGGGCACCCAGATGACCCTGAAGACTTTCCACTTCGCGGGCGTGGCCTCCATGAACATCACCCTGGGCGTGCCCCGCATCAAAGAGATCATCAACGCCTCCAAGGCCATCAGGTGCCCTCATCCATTTCCCTCTTGTTCTCACACTCACCTGTCATGTCCTGGAGAAACAACGTTTCTCTTGTCACGGGTGGGTGTCTGATAAATGCTAGCAGTCAGTATCTCAGACTCTGGAGTGACACGTGCTAGTCTTAATCATATTGTGGCTTTTAAAAAAAACCCAAGACAAAATGTCCAGACTGGAGAGAGTCAGAACTGAAGCAGTGGTTCTTTGTGACCACAAGTCCATGAAAGAGAGAAACCTAAAAAAATGCCTGGAAAAACTGGAACCATGTGTCATTGTAGACTTCATCCATTTGATGTTGTTATTCCCAGCTTCACTAGTCCTGATGATGTGTCTGCGACTCGATTTGGGGCCATATTCTGTGACAACACTCCCCCAGCCCAAATCCCACCCCCTGGTGATTTCATGATAAAATTTGTAGGTGACCTGAAACTAGAAAAGATAGAAATATTTTATAGCGCGTTCAGTGACAAAGTCATGTCTTACCTATGATCTGAATGTAAGGAAATGACAGTACAGCATTAAAGGAGAGAGTGCTGTGCTTGGTTCTGGAACAGCGCCTGTCCATGTCCCTGGCAGGAGCTCTGCCTGCCTCTAGGTCAGTCAGATCACCCAGGAGTGTGCGTTCAGGGGATGCCATCCAGGATGGCAAGGGTGGAAGCGGCTAGCTAGTAGTTGGAGGAGCCAGAGTGTCCTGGAGGGGAGGTTGTGGGGGTGGAGTGGGGTAAGCTGTAAGTGACATGATTTTGTCACTGTGCGTGCCATAGTATATAAACCTGCAGTGTAGAAAGGGTCAGTTTACTCAGGGAACAGAACTGAAGTAACTGCATATTAGGACCAAAGAGGAAGAGGTAGGTTTGCTTGGCCAGGAAGACTGTTCTGAAAGCCACTCACTCACTGATGGAGTGGCTTGCCTCATGAGCACGGGTGTGTGCAGCCCTCAGGAGTGCGCCTGACTCCAGTGAACGCTCAGTACAGTAAACTGCACTTGCTGTTAAGGTTCCAAACTCACCCGTGTTTAACGCAATGTGGTCTTCAAGCAGCCTCGTAATCCTTTGCCCTTCCTCCCCACAGCACTCCCATCATCACAGCACAGCTGGACAAGGACGACAATGCGGACTATGCTCGTCTGGTGAAAGGGAGAATTGAGAAAACCCTCTTGGGAGAGGTAAGAAGAAATCCCTCTCGATAATAAGAAAACTAAACCAGCAGCGTCGCCAAGACGTGTGAGAACCACTTGCAGTGGGTTCACCAATCCATGTGTCCACGCTGCTCTGTATCCTTAAAGACAAGAGGGAGCCTCGTATGCTCTGAGGGACGGGGAAGTGACTGACAGATGTTCTGATCTTTTGACACCGCAGATTTCAGAGTATATTGAAGAAGTGTTTCTTCCTGATGATTGCTTCATTCTCGTCAAGCTCTCCCTAGAACGGATCAGACTTCTGAGGCTGGAAGTGAGTCTCGTAATTAAATGCATGAAGGAAGTCATCCCCTTTCAGTCCCAGGACAGGTGCTGATGAACTAGGACAAGAGCTATGCGTAGCACTGGAGGCCCCAAAGAGGCTTCCACTTGGTGTCTGTCCTCTGGACCTGTTGTGCCTTCACATTCTGTCTGCCCCTGACCCCGGCACAGACACGACCACCTAGAGGCACAGCTTCCACTTGGTGTCTGTCCTCTGGACCTGTGGTGCCTTCGCATTCTGTCTGCCCCTGACCCCGGCACAGATACAACCACCTAGAGGCACACGGGAAATCAGTGGAGGTGGTGTGCAGACCACAGTGCCCATCTGCTGTGGCACAGCATGCCAGCAGTCAGAAGGGCCACAGTGCCAGCCGTGTCTAACCCACCTGTGGGCACCCAGCACAGCAACGGCTGGCTCAAAATATGTGGGTTGACCTGGCTGCTTCTTATTGGCATTTATAAACGAGTAACAGTGGCAAGATGGATTTAGGAGGGGCGGGTGGTAGGATCTACTTTTTTAGTGAAGGAAGCAGAGGTATATATACAGTACATACGTATACATAACATCTCTGGTATTAAGAATCATAGTACCAAAAAAGACATGATGAGGAGACAGACTGGTGAGGGGGGAATAATTAAAAAGGCTCCTTAGAGGGGCAGGATGCTGAAAGGCCAAGAAACACAGAAACCGCAGCCTCCAAACCCCGCCAGTAACCTCCTGGGCGTGCAACCCCTCGCAGGTGAACGCGGAGACGGTGAGGTACTCCATCTGCATGTCCAGGCTGCGCGTGAAGCCCGGCGACGTGGCCGTGCACGGCGAGGCAGTGCTGTGTGTCACCCCCCGAGAGAACAGCAAGAGCTCCATGTACTACGTGCTGCAGTTCCTGAAGGAGGATCTCCCCAAGGTGAGTGGCAGGCCGCCTCCGCAGGCGGTCAGGCCTAACGCGGGGAGCACGCTCGTCTCTAAGCTGCAGAGCCAGGCATCGGGGCACATAAGGGCTGCTGAGACTGCGGGTGGCGCCCTGTTCCTTCGTTTCTTTGCCACATCCCTGAGGAGTCAGGCAGGTTCGGGTTGCCATCTTGGCACTACCTCACCATTCTGCCTATTCAGCTTTTTTCTCTTCTCTCATAAAACTGGTGGAAGAGGGCACGACCCCCTGAGCTTCTGCTTTCCTGCCTCCCCACCCCCCGGCGGCTCAGGCAGCACACAGGCACTCCCAGCTTTGGCGCGTCCCTGACAGTCACGTCTGAGATGAGGTGGTCAAGACCACAAGCACAGGCTGGGGCACCACCAGTTCTCGCAGCCACGGTGGCTTCCCAGGCTGCCAGGTGGGTGGGGCCGCACGCACTGCGGGCTCTCGAGCCCTCTGTGTCTCTGAGTGCAGGTGGTGGTGCAGGGCATCCCGGAGGTGTCCCGAGCCGTCATCCACATCGATGAGCAGAGCGGGAAGGAGAAGTACAAGCTCCTGGTGGAGGGGGATAACCTGCGGGCCGTCATGGCCACCCACGGCGTGAAGGGCACCCGGACCACCTCCAACAACACGTACGAGGTAGCGCTCACGGCTGGGGCTCCCGCTGTCGCCCCAGCACGTTCCTCTGACCCTGCCGTTCCCCGGCTCTGCACCGAAGACTACCCCACGCTGCATCTCTGGGGAGGGACACGGTGCTGGGAACCTGCAGGGCGGAGGAGGACATGAGGGGAGGCTGGGGAGCCCTGGACGCGGCTGCCTCCACTCATCTCTGCCCTGCGCAGGTGGAGAAGACCCTGGGCATCGAAGCTGCCCGGACAACTATCATCAACGAGATCCAGTATACGATGGTGAACCACGGCATGAGCATCGACCGGCGGCACGTGATGCTGCTCTCCGACCTCATGACCTACAAGGTGCGTGGGGGCCTTGTGGCTGCTGTCGCAGACCCGGTCTCAGGAGCACGAGGCTTGGAGGACATACACAGTGCCTGGCTGTGATGACCAGCATTACCCCAAAACCAGAGTACAGTGGTCCAGCTGGGCGTGCTGGTAAAATTCCAGTGTGGAAATTGCAGCCACATGGCAGGAGGCAGGGCATGGTTTCTATCCTAAAAGAAAATCAGCCATTGCCAGAAGCCTGAGGATTCCGTGACAAACTGAGGTTTATGTCCTGTCGAACCCATTTCTCCTACATCTATAGCCATTTCTAGGTGAAGATCTGACTGGGGGACTGAGTTTGGTTGGTTGGTTGGTTTTTGTTTTTGTCTCTTGACCAAAAATCTTTCCTCTACCAGTGCCATAAGGCCCAGTGCAGACACACTTGTGCTGTACTGCCGCAGATTCAGAAACTGGGTGGGAGAAGTGACCCATTTCCTGCCACCCGGTGGTAAAGACAGTCGTTGTAAAGTCTGCCTTTCCATTTTTGTCCTATACGCATGTGTTAGATTACTACAAGTAAACAGTAAAAATGAGCATGTCATTTTTATTGAACATTATAAGTATTTTTCACATTGCTATGCAGTTTTATGAAGATACTTTTTTAATGATGGTTTAATATTCCTTTGAATGAAAGTACCTAAATTTACTTGTTTCCCTACTCTGAGGTTTTTAAATTATTTGCATTTTTATTTCTTTGAGCCATAAGAAACATCTTCAGAAGTATTTTTTTTTCTTTTAGGGGGGAGGGGTGCAGTTTAGTTCCCCAACCAGGATTTGAACCCAGACCCTCAGCAGTGAAAGTGCAGGGTCCTAATCACTGGGCCAGCAGAAAATTCCTTGCTTTTCAGCTTTTGTTTAGTTCGTCTTCATTGGCGTATAGTTGCTTTACAATGCTGTTAGTTTCTGTTGTACAGCAGAGTGAGTCAGTCACGCATACCCACATATCCACGCTGTAGTTGCCAGTTCTCAATGCTTTGTTCCAGTGGCCCCTGGCTGTGAGTGTCAGGATCTGTGCTGTCAGGCCCAGTGACCTTAGAGGGACACAGGTGGGACAGATGGTCATTGGGGTCCTTCTCAAACCTGGATTGTGACTTGAACAGCAGCCTGGCTGCTTTCTGCTTCTTCTGTTGAGGGGCGCGGGGGCTGCGTTCTGTGCCTGGCGGGAGTCCTCACTCTGGCTCTCTCCCTCGGCACAGGGTGAAGTCCTGGGCATCACCAGGTTTGGCCTGGCCAAGATGAAGGAGAGCGTGCTGATGCTGGCCTCGTTTGAGAAGACGGCCGACCACCTCTTTGACGCTGCCTACTTTGGGCAGAAGGACTCTGTGTGTGGTAGGTTTGGTGCCAGAAGCAGCCTCTCCAGAGGCCTTTGCGGGGTTTCGCTGGTTTTTTGTTTTGTTTTTTATAGTTTAAACCATGGCCAGAGCTTCTCAAGAGGTGCAGAAACCGAGCAGGCAGAGCTTTGACTTGTTTAAGAGTAAAGTCACAGCTCACAAAATTGGAGCTAACCAGTCTTTTATCTCCAAAGCCTGACTGTGGCAGCCTGCGTCCCCCACATCCTTCAGCAGGCTGCCCAGTCAGGACAAAGGAAAGGTCACCCCTGGGCAGGTTGGAATTTTCTAGCCCTCAGAATGAGAGTCAGCCACTCTGGTCCTGCCCCAGGCACTCCTGCTGTCCCAGCTCCCTGAACAAGGCAGCTGGCACGCTTCCGCCGGGTGCCTCGTATGCCATCTCAGCACGTTGCTGAGGCTTGGATATCAGCCCTTTCACAGGGAGAAGACCAAGGGCACTAACTCGTTATCAGAGTCTCGCCCTGTGCGGGCCAGCTCTCCCCACACAGAGCCTGTCTGGTGGCCCTACAGGAGAGGGGTGGCTGTCACCACGGAGCTCGGCTCCCCCTGCCCCAGACTGCCCGCTTTGCTCCAGCCTTTCTCGTGCCTCAGCAAGACCCTGTGGCCTGAGGTGGGAGTTGGTCTGGGGTTCAGACAGCGACGCCACGCCTGGCCCCCGACGCTGCTGCCAGAGCTCTGCTTTCTAGTGGCCCTTGCCCCTCTCACCTCCTCTGTGGACTCACCACCCAAAGTGATGTCGGATGGGACCAGGCAGTGTATGCCTAGATTTTGCTTCTAAGATTAGGGTCACAGGTTGCAAATAGAGGGAAAGAGAAATTACACAGTTCTTTACTATAACGAAGGGTGACAGGAAAGAAAAGAAGGCAGAGATGGGGGCAGGAGAAGGGCAAGGCCCAGCCAAAAGTGAGAGCAAGCCTGCTTGCAGGCCTGAGACCCAGCACCCCGCTCCACCTTTAGGGGCCTGGCATGGTCGCCCTGCCCCAGCTTTAAAGTCTCCTGGTCCTCTGCGTGTTGCAGCTCGGTGTCAGCCCTGACTCTGTGCTGGGGTTCAGTTTGATTGCCTCTCTGGCCCCTGATAGCACAAAGCCCAGAACATAGCAGATGCACACTTGCTTGTTGTAGAACCAGAAGCCTCACGCAGAGCCCAATATTTAGATCTTAGAAAGCTGAAAGGGAGCTTGGAGAAAGAATCTACACTGTCGCCTGACTCCTGTCACTCCATGAGGGGCCCTGCCTTCTTAGTCTTTCTGATTCAAGCTGTGGACTCCAAGGTTGGGGTGTTGTTAACCCTGGCCCACCCCCGACCCCTGGGCACAGAGCAAATCTGCTGCTGTTTCCATGGGGATTGGCATCTGCTCGCTGCAGTCCCATTTGCTTGTTCCCGGGGCCCTAAGCTAAGAGCATACTGGGTGGCAAACTCGGGGTTTCCTGAGCATCATTCAGTGTATCCTTGCTGTTTGAGTTTAGTGCTCAAAGGTGAGGCCACACGATGCTTTAGCTCAAGCAGAAAGGCTGCTGAGCCAGCAGCAGGGCTGTGAGCAAGCACTTCCCTTCAACCAGATGCAGGAACTCCCCCAGCCTGCCCAGGAGCACCAGGCCATGCCTTCAGCATCCACAGATGAGGAGTAAAGTGAGCAGCCCAGGTCCAACACATTGGGCCTGGGACTCCAAGTCAGTAGTCTTTCTGTCCTGCTTGAAGACTTTCCCAAGTGTGGAGAAGCTCTCTCACCTCCTTTCTGGTTGGTTTCAGGGGTGTCTGAATGCATCATCATGGGGATCCCCATGAACATTGGAACTGGACTCTTCAAGCTGCTCCACAAGGCCAACAGGGACCCCAGCCCTCCCAGGAGGCCCCTCATCTTCGACACAAACGAATTCCACATCCCCCTTGTCACCTAGTCCAAGGAAAAGGGGGCTGTTCCTGACCTTGGCTCCTTGTCACCTGGCAAAGGGCTGGAGGCCAGCAGCCAACTCCTGAGCTTTGTGCTCCCCAGGACCGAGGCCCTGCTGCCCCCACCATGCTGGCTGTTGGAGAAGGTTCCTGGAGTCCGGGGAGCTTCTCGTCCCATGACCCCAGCCATAGCACAGTGCTTGGTGGGGTAAACCGGGATTTTTCTGTCTGTTTGAAACCTGCTTAATCTGGGGACAGCTCTGTACCTCCTGCCCACTCCACCTCCCTGGACTTGTGAGGAGGCCCCAGCCAAGCATCTCTGCTCATTTCCACCTCCCCGTCCCTCCATCTGCTCACAGGGGTCCCAGCCTGACCAGGAGCCAGTTCTGAGCCCCAAAGCCAGGGCATATCCTCAGTTTTTCCGTTCCCTGGCCATGCTGGCATCTCCCAATGTGACACACTAATGTAAATACTGTTCGTAGTATTTATTTGTTCACTGAAGAATTTAGAGTTTTTATTGTTATTTTAGTTTTCCTTTTGAAACCAAGAAGCTGTGGAAACCAAGAGAGCCAGCATTGAAGCATCACTGGAAAAACTAGTTAAGCAAATGGGGCTGTCTAGGATTTGAAACTGTGTTGAAACTGTCATATGAGGCCAAGCTGCTCTGAAACACCTTTTGCAGACTCCCCTGCCACCCCCTTTTTGTCTATTTCCAATGCCCATGGGGGCACGTGAGTCAAACTCAATCTTTGTGGCCTGTAGAAGCCTCTCCAGAGTTTAGAGCCGGCTGAGGTGGGGACCCCTGGTGTACATGGAGATGAGGAGTGGGGCTGGCCCAGACCCCTGCCCTGCCTTGGGGCATCCACACTCCTCCACACGTGTGCCTGCCTCCCGCAGCCAGGGAGCACACGAGGCAGCTGCAGAGCCGGAGGCCTCACGAGTGCCCCAGGGCCTGGCGTGAGAGGGCCCTCTGGGCACAGGCAGGCGCCGGCGCCCAGGGGTGAAGCAGCCACCCAGACAGGAAGGGTACGGCCTGCACGAGGGTGGGCACCCGCTGGAGTTGGCGTTGCCCAGGTGGCTGCAGCAGGTTTCTCAGAGGACATCTGTGATGATAACACGTGAGGCTGTGAGGAAGGACCCGGCAGGGCGTCCCAGGAAGACCCGTGTTTCACTGCCTGCTTGGGCTTCTGCCAGTGACTGCGCCATCCATTGCTGGTGGGGTTTTCAAGGCTTACAAGGGAGTTGTGTGAAACACCAGAAAGAAACGCACATGGCTTGTCTTCTAGAGAGCACAGGGGTTTGCTCACAGAGACCGTGGTTCTTTGTGCCGAATTTGCTCCTTGCGATGAGCCTGGGGCCACAGAGGAGGAACTGTGGTAGCCGCAGCTCCCCAGGAATGTTCCCTGGAGCCTGTCCTTCCCTCCCTGGGGGCCTGGGGAAACCTAGGCTGCTTGGGCAGAAGTGAGGTGATAGAGAAAGTGGAGCTTCGACCCTATTTTCTGGCTCCCTGCTCTTCGGAAGGTCAGCCTCTGAAATGACAGCTGGCGCCTCTCGGTGTATTAAGCTACTGGAAGACGCAACACTGCAGGCCAGAGAGATAAGCACCTATATTTGAGTGAGAAGATGGTTCGGATGATTGAAGAGGCTGTGGGGAAAGGAAAAGGGGAGGCTCAAAGAACTCAAGCAGTATTTTATAGCATGACATCCTTTGCTCATTGGCTAGTTGGTTCCGCACCCTCTGAGTCAGTGCTGCTAAGGTACTCTGCAAAGCCCTAGGTTCTTGGGTGCGTGTTTGGAACGAGAGCTTTTTTCCCCATACTGACAAGTTAGGAGTTCTTGACCTGAGTTACTTTTGTCAATGCTCAGGTTTCAATTCTACCAAAGTGAGTCTGGGCTTCCTGGGTGGCACAGTGGTAAAGAATCTGCCTGTCAATGCAGGAGACACAAGAGACGTGTGTTTGATCCCTGGGTCAGGAAGATACCCTGGAGGTCATGGCAACCCACTCCAGTATTCTTGCCTGGAGAATTCCACGGACAGAGAAGCCTGGCAGGCTACAGCCTGTAGGGTCACAGAGAGTCGGACATGACTGAGCGCAAAATTAGTTTGGCCCCACACTTAATGAGCTTAACCTACAAACTTCTCTTAGGGTGCCAGTGATATGGAAAAAAAAAAAAATGCCATTTTTCACATCCAGCTCCCCCCTGTACCTTTGAACTGATCTGGCCTAGTTTAAGACAAATGGTTGAGTCCGTTAATAATGCTTATGCAGGTTTGCCCCGTGAAGCCTCGCCATGGACTCTGCTTCATTTGCCCAACCTGCCAGGAGCCACAAGACTGGCTTCCTAAAACCTGAGCAGTAACTTCTGGGCCTGATCAGATCCAGGACTGCTGGACTACACGTGAGGGCCAGGGAGGGTGGAATTGGGTGATGGAAGGGACCACAGTGCCCGCCGTGCTCTGTGCGACAAGCTGCAGAGGCCGCGGCCACGGCTGCTGTGAGTGACGGGCACGTGCCCGCTGTGCTCTGTGCGACAAGCTGCAGAGGCCGCGGCCACGGCTGCTGTGAGTGACAGGGGCACGTGCCCGCTGTGCTCTGTGCGACAAGCTGCAGAGGCCGCGGCCACGGCTACTGTGAGTGACGGGCACGTGCCCACCGTGCTCTGTGCAACAAGCTGCAGAGGCCACGGCCACGGCTACTGTGAGTGACAGGGGCACGTGCCCGCTGTGCTCTGTGCGACAAGCTGCAGAGGCCGCGGCCACAGCTGCTGTGAGTGACGGGGGCGCCTCTCGGAGCCTGGCCTGGCCTCTGGTGAGCACTCTGACTCCCTGGGTGAGGCGTGGCTGCAGTGGACACAGGTGCTGGGCTGGATTCAGAGCAGCATGTGGTTCTGGGAAGGGGCACACCCCCAGTGACAGTGAGGTACCCNGCTGCTGTGAGTGACGGGGGCGCCTCTCGGAGCCTGGCCTGGCCTCTGGTGAGCACTCTGACTCCCTGGGTGAGGCGTGGCTGCAGTGGACACAGGTGCTGGGCTGGATTCAGAGCAGCATGTGGTTCTGGGAAGGGGCACACCCCCAGTGACAGTGAGGTACCCTCGCCACCAGCCCTGCCTCCATAGGCAGTGTTGACTGATAAACCCTACTCCGGGCTCCCCACTGCACATCCCAGGGGTGGGAGTTAAAACTCCCCCTAATCTGATCATCTGCCCTGGCCTCTGGCTTTGTGCAAACACAAGTCAAACACTCAAAATAGCAGTGTATACTGAAGACCGAGCTCAACAGAAGGTTAGGGTGTTATTCTGGCCTATTTAGAGGAAATAAGGAAAACGTTTAAATTCTGCCTCATCCATTAGACACGTATTTCTAACTAGTGATCTGTCCAGTCCTTGACCCTTTTTCCCTCCTTTGCACACAGGGATCAAAGTAGTGACTGACTCAGTTACAGCTCCGCCCCACTTTGTTCAGCACTTTTGGGGCGGGAGAGACATTCTGGTCTTTCAGGGTCTGTGTCAGATCAGAGTTAAACAGAGCTGTGTTTCTACTTCAGGATCTGTCCATGTGCGTTCACACATGAATGTCTGGTTCAACCTGACACTATGTGGTGGTGATTTGTTCTTAAATTTTTGTTGTCTCTTGGCAGAACTCATTTTTCTATCAAAACTCAAAAGAAGGAAACATGTTATTCAAAAGAGTATAGTGGTTCAGCCCTGAGGGTTGTGAAACAGGGTAATTGGGTTACTGGTGGGCTTCAACTCCTAAAAGATGAATGTTCCTGCTGCAGGCCCACCTCTAAAGGTAAGCAGTAAGCGTCCAGCCCCCTCCCACCCCATGTGGCTGATTCGAATCCAGTGAATTGTGGGGCAGCTGCCCACCTCTAAAGGTAAGCAGTAAACGTCCAGCCCCCTCCCACCCCATGTGGCTGATTCGAATCCAGTGAATTGTGGGGCAGCATCCCCCACAGGAGGTGCCGCCTGGCTAGGATCAGGTATCTAGCTTGACTTCATTCAATTAGTAAAGATCTGCTATGTCCAAAGTCCTGTTCTCGGTACTGAAAGTACAACAGTAAACCAAACAGGTAAATCAGATACTAACGCATCTAGAAACAGTTCTTCGGCAGAAGTGGGTGGGGTGACAAAAATGTGTCCAACACAGTCTAGGGTTGAAGCTTCAGAACTGAGGGCCTGGCTCCTGTAAGCAGGCTCAGCACATGAGGCCTCATCAGAGCAAAAGAAGGTCCCTCTGAGCCAGCACAGCCCCCAGGTTCCAGCCCCTCCCTTCAGGGCCCTCGATGCCTCACTGGCCTCCTTCCCTTGGACTTGAGTTCTGGAGGATGTGCCCTGGGCAGAGGACGCCTGCCCGTGGTCAGGGGAGGGATGCTGTCATCCTTTCCACACCATCAACATACAGTGTTAACAAGCAGTATTATGCTTTAGTTCTGGCGCAGGTGGTGTGCTGGACCCTCAGAGGAAGTCCCTGCACGCATGGGGTTTACCATCTGCTTGGGGTCATCTTATGGTTAAGAGCCTGGGTTCTGTGATCAGGCTGTCAGAATTCAAACCCCAGTCTCCCCTTTTTATCTGGTGACCTTGAGCTAATGACCTAGCCTCTCTGCCTCTACCCATTTGTAAGATAGAAATGCCATTTATTGGTATCTAAGTCATAGGGCCCTTGTGAGTTTCAACATGATTATGCATATAAGGTCTTAGTACAGCTTGGCACACAGAGTATGTGCTCGTTACGTACGTTGCAGTTGTGATGACTCACTATTTTGACTGAGAAACATGCTCTCTGAATTCACAAGGAAAACCCAATCCTTTGACGCTTTTTAATTCACTCAGATGGAGCTGTCTGTGGTTTTGGAAATTGGGCCTCCCTGGATATAACTCCTGCCTCACTCTGCTCAGTCAGTAGGTCCCAGGAAGTATTTCGCACCAGGGACAAAGAAGGCTCAGGACGGGGACTGGCACTTAGCAGTCGTGTGGATCAGAGCTTGAACTTTTTCACTTAGGCCATAAAGTAAACGTGATCTCATTTTAAGAATTGTGGGTAGTAGTACCAGATAACTCGGAGGCTCTTTACAGAGATACTAATATGCTTATTTATAGAGATGTGTCATATAATCGGGTGTTCGCAGGGAAGAATCCACCTGTAGTGCAGGAGACGCAGGTTCGTCCCTGGGTTGTGAAGATCCCCTGGAGGAGGGCGTGGCCACCCCTCTAGCATTCTTGCCTGGAGAATGCCTGGCAGGCTACAGTCCATAGGGTCGCAAAGAGTCGGACACAACTGAAGTAACTTAGCACGCACACATGTCCCACTCTTGAAGAGAGAGGTTGCCATTGAAAAATCATCAGCAAAAAATATTACCAATAAGAAACTGGTAATCTTGGCCACCTTACTTCCCACTCTGTTATGTTGTACCTTCTGAAGGTATTGCCCTTTTTTTTTTTTTAAAGTCTGATGGTAAAGAAATCAAATCACCTTGGACCAAACTTTGCTCTGGAAAGTGCTGAGTGTTCTGCCCTGAACATAGTAGAGTGGTCATTTCCAGTTACATAAACATAAAGCAGGTAGGCACCAAATATTCAGGGAGCAGGACATTGTTATCAGCATAAGTTAACAAAAAATCTAAGTTAACACAGCCTTAAATACCTAAGGTGGTTTTTTTGTTTTTACTTAAAAAGACCATAGACGGTATTGCAGGATTAATACAGCAGTTTCACAAAGCTGTGGGAGAACCAGGCTTCTCCCAGCCTCCCCTTCCACCCTAGCCTGTGGCCCAGCCCTCGTTCCTCGTGGTCCAAGGCAGCTGCTTGAGCTCCAGGCATTACAGCCAGAAGAAACGCAGAAAGAGGCACAGCACTCTGCTTTAAGGAGAATTCCCAAAGTTAACTCGGCATTTCTGTTTACATCCCCTCAGCCAGAATTAGCCAAACACAATTCCAGAGGAGGCTGGCAGATGCCGTTGGTTCTGGGTGGCCATGTAGGGGCTTCTGTTAGCAAACAGCGCGGGGAGGTACAGAAGTGGGCTATGACCGTGTCTGTCTGCAGCATATAAGGATGCGTTGTGGGGTTTTGTTTGTTTGTTTTTTTGGGCGGGGGGGTTGCCTGATAAACTTCAGAAAATTCCCCTAAGCCTCTTGGAACTGGAATGTTTCTAGGGTGGGTACAACCATGGGACCTCTTCCTCTTCAGAAGGATTAAGAGCACCCCCTCCCCGACCCCCAAGCCCTTCACTCTCCTCTTTCTTTTCCCTTTTTTGCAGGTCTCACGCCTGAGTTTTTGTTGTTGTTTACTAACCTGACATTTAAATTAGATCTCGTTCCCTTAGCAAGATGTTCAAAATGTTTCTGGACTTTGGGAAAATGCAGCCGTCAAGCATTCATTCCATAAGTAACACTGTTCATTGCTCACCTACTCTGTCCCAACCCCAGTGCCCGGTATTGAGTGGTGAGCAGTTTCCATGACCCCTCTTTTTAGCAAATCAATGTAGTCACAGCACTATCCACAGAAATACAATACAAACAATATATGTAAGTCCCCGTTTTCTAGTATCCACATTTTTTTAAATGGTGAACTTAATTTAACATATCTACAATATACCAATATGTGACCAATATAAAAATCATGGATGAGATATTTTACACTCCATATACTAAGTTTTCAAAATCCAGTGTTATGTTTTAAGAGTACAACAAGTTTCAGGTTCTCAGCAGCCAGATGCGGCTAGGATATACTATATTCAGTTCAAAAAACAGTCGGGGGGATTCCCTGGCAGGTAGGGGCTGGGGCGGAGGGGTGTCCAGTGGTTAGGACTCTGCACTTTCACTGCTGAGGAGCCAGGTTCAAACCCTGGTCGGGGAACTAAGATCTCACAAGCCACGCAGCCAAAACTTTTTTTAAAATGAAGAAAGAAAAGCATAGTCTAAAAGAGGCAGTAAACAAGTAGACAATTACAAATGGCACTAACAGTCAAGGAGACAGCTGCAGTGAGGAGGAAGGGGCAGCCTCTGTGAGCAGGGCCCGAGCTGATGCCTGAAGGATGAGCAGGGCAAGGGGAAGGGTCCTCCAGGCAGGAGGGCTTATGGAAGGAGGGAGCTGGTCCCTGGAGGGCTGCTGGCGGGAGGCCAGCCCCACGTTCTGCTGGAGATCTGACCTGGGAGTGAGCTGAGGCTGGGCCCCTGAGAATGCCAGTCTCCTGTCCATCCTGAAGCTGCCCACTCAGCTCCTCCATTCACTGTCCAAGGAACTTTTAGTGAACATCTCTCAAGGCTTAAAGTGGCCCCAAATAATTTTCTGTTGCCTCTGAACCTGGCCCCAAACCCAAGGCCTGTTTGAAGGTGGACAAGCTATGCTCAGAGGAGTCAGAGCTTGGCACTGAAAGGCTCGTTCTCGCTGCTTCAGGAAGCTCGCTGGCACAGAGTGCGCGCCTGGTATACACTGTGTGCACTTGGACCGGGCTTCCGAACTTCTGCATTTCCTGGAGGGGGGATCGCACCCAGGGAAAGCCAGGAGTTAGAAGGATCGCCCCGCCATGCCCTTCCTCTGCACCACCACCAGAGCACAGGCCGTCACATACACCGGAGCTTGACAGAAGTAAACAAAACCAGACTCCCTGGATCGACTCCAGCAGTCTCCCAGGTGCTCAAGACAAGCAGTATCCAGCATTTTGTAAGACAGTGCTCAGTGTGGGCACAAATTTGCAGATTTGCCGATAAGTCCATGGGTCCAGCAGAAACAGTCCTGGACTTTCCAAGACTCAAACTGTCGTCCTCACTCTGCCTGCCATTAGCAGCATTGCCTTAAGCACACCGCCTCCTGCTTTTGGTCTCAGTTTCCCAGTCTGTACAGATTAAACCCTCAGCCATGCCTGTCTGCTATAATGCTCCTTATGAGGCATCCAGGAAGCTGGAAGACTAAACCGTTAGCCATGCTGCCAGAACGTTGAAAGGAGCCAGTCACTGCTGATGGAGACTCCAGTCTCCACCAGTTCTTATGCCTCACTCTCGTCGCCTGGGGGAATGGTCCCAAGACCACTGTCCCAAGAGCTGAGTCCCAGGGGTCCTGGCCCTCGTGGCAGTGTATGCCACTGCTTATCCTGGCACTCCTGAGCCCCCTTCCCTAATACTGTACTTAAACCACCCTTTAGCCTAGAGTTCATTCTTTTATCTCCCCCAGCAGAATTTAAGTTCCAGAGGGACAGGTATTTGTTCTACTCACTGCTGTAACCTCAATGCTTAGCACAGTACCTGGCATGTACTAAAGGCTTTAAAAATTTTATCTCGAGTGAAGGAGCAAATTCCGCCTGGAACCCCCTCTCAGCAACTGGAATCTAGGAGTGAGGGCCTTGGAGCCCCGCAGGCGTGGATTTGAATCCCTGGCCCACCGCTTTCCAGCTTCCTCGCAGCTAGCCGTCCCCAGTCCTGATCCCCAGCCCCGTCTAGGGTCTCCTGCTGGCTGCTGGATCTGATCAAGGACTGCAGGAGCCTGACTGCTGCTTGTCCTCACACCGCTTCCCAAAGGCTCAATTCCACCTTTGCCCAGAGAGGCCCCCTCGCAGGGCTAGAACCAAGGGTGAGGGGCCCTCACCACTGCCGTCTCCCCTCCTCCCACTTCTGCCTGCAGGCTCGGGCCCCAACCCTGGCCCCAAACATAAGAGGCAGAGCCAAAGCCAAATGCTTCTAGCATATACCACCGTGGGTGATTTATTTAAGGGTCTCCAAATAATCACTTAAGTGTCACCATGGCAACCTGGAGAGTTGCCATGGAGATCGGAGCAGGAAACGTCCCCATGGAGACCCCTGGGAGACTCTCTAGGAAATCATTACCAGGTGGATGGGGCTTGGGAAGGGGGAGCTGGACAAAGAAGGGAGCCCCACGGTTCTGTGTGCTGGCAGGCGGAGGGGGTGAAGGGGCAGAGTGGGAAAGACCAGCTTAAAAAGGCAGGCAAGTTAATGATCTCCACCAAGTCTAGGGGCCCATGTGATAAATAACTTTTCTTGTGTGCACAGAATATATCTGAAGGAAAAGACAGGAAACTAGTAAAATTGGTGGCCCTCCAGAAGAGGGTAGAGGAGAGAGATTTTTCACCGAATGTTCCTTTGTATATTATTTTAATTTCTTTTATCAGAGGTATGTAGGTATTAAATATTCCAAAATTTTAAAAGTTATTTACAAAGCATCTACTATGTTAGATGTTTTACATCCTCAAAGCAGTGCCATAAGGTAGGTATTAGTCTGTTACACAGACGGGGAAACAGTGGTTCAGAAAGGCCCGCAGCCACTCAGATGAGTGGGAATCAAACCCAAGGATCTCCAGCACCCCTAAGCGAGTCTGGATTCTCTGATCTGCCAATGCCACACTGAGCACTTTAAGTAACCTTGGCCCCTGGACCTCAATTTCCTCACCTATAAAATAGCTTGGCACTTTGGACAGGATGAAAGGTGAGCCACCAGGGAAACCCTAAGATCCCTGCACACACCCATTAAGACAAACGGTAACAAGTGTTTGCGAAGCTGAGACATTCATGCACTGCTGGTGGGGAAATCAGAGACTTCATACACAGCTGTAAAATGGTTCAGCTGTGTCTGAGCTGCCACAGCAAAACCCCGCAGACTGTGTGGCTTAAGCTACAGACAGTCATCTCTCAGTTTTGGACAGTGACAGGCTTTATTTTCTTGGGCTCCAAAATCACTGCAGATGGTGACTGCAGCCATGAAATTAAAAGACACTTGCTCCTTGGAAGAAAAGCTATGACCAGTCTAGACAGCATATTAAAAAGCAGAGACATTACTTTGCCCATTAAGGCCCATCTAATCAAAGCTATGGTTTTTACAGTAGTCATGTATGTATGTGAGATTTGGACCATAAAGAAAGCTGGGCCCAAAGAATTGATGCTTTTTAAAAAATTTTATGTATTTT
>SJYX01016117.1:22151-57368 GCA_006410675.1 Oreotragus oreotragus
CCCACCGCTTTCCAGCTTCCTCGCAGCTAGCCGTCCCCAGTCCTGATCCCCAGCCCCGTCTAGGGTCTCCTGCTGGCTGCTGGATCTGATCAAGGACTGCAGGAGCCTGACTGCTGCTTGTCCTCACACCGCTTCCCAAAGGCTCAATTCCACCTTTGCCCAGAGAGGCCCCCTCGCAGGGCTAGAACCAAGGGTGAGGGGCCCTCACCACTGCCGTCTCCCCTCCTCCCACTTCTGCCTGCAGGCTCGGGCCCCAACCCTGGCCCCAAACATAAGAGGCAGAGCCAAAGCCAAATGCTTCTAGCATATACCACCGTGGGTGATTTATTTAAGGGTCTCCAAATAATCACTTAAGTGTCACCATGGCAACCTGGAGAGTTGCCATGGAGATCGGAGCAGGAAACGTCCCCATGGAGACCCCTGGGAGACTCTCTAGGAAATCATTACCAGGTGGATGGGGCTTGGGAAGGGGGAGCTGGACAAAGAAGGGAGCCCCACGGTTCTGTGTGCTGGCAGGCGGAGGGGGTGAAGGGGCAGAGTGGGAAAGACCAGCTTAAAAAGGCAGGCAAGTTAATGATCTCCACCAAGTCTAGGGGCCCATGTGATAAATAACTTTTCTTGTGTGCACAGAATATATCTGAAGGAAAAGACAGGAAACTAGTAAAATTGGTGGCCCTCCAGAAGAGGGTAGAGGAGAGAGATTTTTCACCGAATGTTCCTTTGTATATTATTTTAATTTCTTTTATCAGAGGTATGTAGGTATTAAATATTCCAAAATTTTAAAAGTTATTTACAAAGCATCTACTATGTTAGATGTTTTACATCCTCAAAGCAGTGCCATAAGGTAGGTATTAGTCTGTTACACAGATGGGGAAACAGTGGTTCAGAAAGGCCCGCAGCCACTCAGATGAGTGGGAATCAAACCCAAGGATCTCCAGCACCCCTAAGCGAGTCTGGATTCTCTGATCTGCCAATGCCACACTGAGCACTTTAAGTAACCTTGGCCCCTGGACCTCAATTTCCTCACCTATAAAATAGCTTGGCACTTTGGACAGGATGAAAGGTGAGCCACCAGGGAAACCCTAAGATCCCTGCACACACCCATTAAGACAAACGGTAACAAGTGTTTGCGAAGCTGAGACATTCATGCACTGCTGGTGGGGAAATCAGAGACTTCATACACAGCTGTAAAATGGTTCAGCTGTGTCTGAGCTGCCACAGCAAAACCCCGCAGACTGTGTGGCTTAAGCTACAGACAGTCATCTCTCAGTTTTGGACAGTGACAGGCTTTATTTTCTTGGGCTCCAAAATCACTGCAGATGGTGACTGCAGCCATGAAATTAAAAGACACTTGCTCCTTGGAAGAAAAGCTATGACCAGTCTAGACAGCATATTAAAAAGCAGAGACATTACTTTGCCCATTAAGGCCCATCTAATCAAAGCTATGGTTTTTACAGTAGTCATGTATGTATGTGAGATTTGGACCATAAAGAAAGCTGGGCCCAAAGAATTGATGCTTTTTAAAAAATTTTATGTATTTTTATTTGTTAATGTTACATTGTTTATTTATTGGCCACACAGCATGGTATGTGGGATCTTAGTTCCCTAATCAGGAATGGAACCCATGCCTCCTGCAGGGGAAGCAGAATCTTAACTACTTAACCACCAGGAAAGTCCCAGAATTGATGCTTTTGAACTGTGGTGTTGGAGAAGACTCCTGAGAGTCCCTTGGACTGCAAGGAGATCCAACCAGTCCATTCTGAAGGAGATCAGCCCTGGCATTTCTTTGGAAGGAATGATGCTAAAGCTGAACCAATACTTTGGCTGCCTGATATGAAGAACTGACTCACTGGTAAAGATCCAGATGCTGAGAAAGATTGAAGGCAAGAGGAGAAGGGGACAACAGAGGATAAGATGGTTAGATGGCATCACCGACGCGATGGACATGAGTTTGAGCAAGCTCTGGGAGTTGGTGATGGACAGGAAAGCCTGGCGTGCTGCAGTCCATGGGGTCGCAAAGAGTCAGACTCGACTGAGCAACTGAATTGAAGTCCTAGATCAAGGTCCTAGCCTGCTTGGTTCCTCATGAGGGTTGTCTTGCTGATGTGTAGATAGCTGGTTTCTTGCTGGATCCAGGGTGAAGAGAGAAAGCTCTGGTGTCTATTCTTCTTAAAAGGACACTAATCCCATCACGTGGCCTCCTCCCTCATGACCTCATCTAAACCTAATTATGTCCCCAAAGCCCTACCTTCTCATGCCGTCGCATTGGAGGGTAAGGCTTCACCTATGAATTAAAGCGAGAGGGGCAGGCAAACACTTAGTCTATAATAAGCTACTTGGGAAAACAGCCTGGTAGTTGCCCAAAAGGTTAAACACAGGTTTACCACATGTGGCAATGCCACTCCTAGGTATGTCCCCAAGAGAATGCAAAACATTGTAACACAAAAGCTTGTGCATGAACGCTCACAGCAGCATTATCCATAATAAGCAAGAAGTGGAAACAACCCAGATCACCATCAGTGGATGAACAGACAAACAAAATGTGAAATACAATGCTGCTGCTGCTGAGTCACTTCAGTCGTGTCCGACTCTGTGTGACCCCATAGACGGCAGCCCACCAGGCTCCCCCATCCCCGGGAGTTTCCAGGCAAGAATACCGGAGTGAGCTGCCATTTCCTTCTCCAATGCATGAAAGAGAAAAGTGAAAGTGAAGTCGCTCAGTCTGTCCGACTGTTAGCGACCCCATGGACTGCAGCCCACCAGGCTACTCCATCCATTGGATTTTCCAGGCAAGAGTACTGGGGTGGGGTGATAAAAACGATATATTCAGCCACAAAAACGAATGAAGTGTTGACACATGCTACAGTCGGGGATGGGCCTCAAAAGCACTCTCCTTCGTGAAAGAAGCCTCTGACAGAGGGCCACACATGACCAATAGAGGTTTCTAACAGGGAAATCTATGAAGACAGAAAGTACATCAGTGGTTGCCTGGGCCTGGGTGGACAGGAAGATTGGATTTCTTTTGGGGGTAGATGTTCTAAAATCGATTGTGGTGACTGATGCACAACTCTAAATATTCTGCGTGCATGCTCAGTTGCTTCAGTTGTGTCTGACTCTGTCATATAACCCTATGAACTGTAGCTTACCAGGCTCCTCTGTCCATGGGATTGTAACGGCAAGAATACTGGAATGGGTTGCCATGCTTTCCTCCAAGGGCCCTTCTTGACCCAGGGATCGAACCCTCGTCTCTTATAGCTCCTGCATTGGCCGGTGGATTCTTTACCACTGGCACTGCCTTCTAAAAGCCACTAAATTGTTTACTTTAAATGGGTAAATTGTATGGTGTGTGAATGGTATCGCAATAAAGCTATTTTTAAAAGAGTGAGGGAATTCCCCGGAGATCCAGTTGTTGGGACTCTGAGCTCTCACTGCCAAGGACCTGGCCAGGAAACTAACATCTCATAAGCTATGTGGGGAAGCCAAAAACAAACAAACAAAAAGGAACAGGGAGTGAGAGGGAACATACTTCCTCAAGGTTACACAGCCTTAGCGGCCACTCTAAGACCTACCTCCCAGGCAGCCTCCTCCCACTCACTCTGTTCTCTATAAGGGTGTCCAGCAGGGCCTCTAAGGCTGCTTCCAAAATGAGCAGGTGCAAACTATTGAGGGCTTCAGATTGTGACCCCCACCCCCTGCCCCCAGCCACAGCAGCATCATTTTTTTTCTTTAATTGAAATACATATATTTGACTTACAATGTATTCGTTTCAGGTGTACAACCTAGTGATTCAATATTTTATATATTATGTATCATGAAATGATCACAATAAATCTAGTTATCATCTGTTAGCATCAGAGCAGCATTCTTTAGTAAACTGGGCAGCCTCAAGATCTCATTTGGAGAAAGAGTTCCACTGCCAAAAAGAAAGAAAAAAGTTTGAAAGCCATCGACCAGAGACAGTATTTTTAAGGAGGAAAGGAAAGTGATTAAGAACCTGAGCATGGGTCTTGTAGGACGCATCTCTTCTGATTCTGATGCTTTGACATCTTGGGGCCTTGCTGACCCTGGAGAGACTGTGCCTCCCAGAACTGGCCAGTTTGCACAGGTAGTCAAGGGCTCTCCAGTGAGCATGCCTTTTACACACAAACCAGTCAATTCAGAGCCCATACCCCAAGCATTCTCTTCATCAAGTCCTTACAAAGCTCTCTCAGTCTAGGCAGCTATTTCCCTGCCCTAATCAGTCCAGGGCCCAGGATCAGACAAGTAGAGGGCCCTATGCCCCAGAGCCCACTGAAATTTTTACTAGTCATTCTTATGCCTGCTGTCTTGTCTCCCCTGTGCTCCTGCGGAAACCACAGTAAAGGCTCTTGCTCATGTTCTCTCTCCCCTTCTGCCTCCTGACTGACCCCGGTGCTTGCTGGTGCGACCCTGCGTGGTGAGTAAAGTACTATCTTTTCTTTCTTTCCTTGTTTTAAAGTGAGGTTGAACTGACATCAGTTCAGTTCAGTTGCTCGGTCATGTCCGACTCTTTGCGACCCCATGAATCACAGCACGCCAGGCCTCCCTGTCCTTCACCAACTCCCGGAGTTCACTCAGACTCATGTCCATCGAGTCAGTGATGCCATCCAGCCATCTCATCCTCTGTCATCCTCTTCTCCTCCTGCCCCTAATCCTTCCCAGCATCAGAGTCTTTTCCGATGAGTCAACTCTTCGCATGAGGTGGCCAAAGTACTGGAGCTTCAGCTTTAGCATCATTCCCTCCAAAGAAATCCCAGGGCTGATCTCCTTCAGAATGGACTGGTTGGATCTCCTTGCAGTCCAAGGGACTCTCAAGAGTCTTCTCCAGCACCACAGTTCAAAAGCATCAGTTCTTCGGTGCTCAGCGTTCTTCACAGTCTAACTCTCACACATATAACATTATATTAATGTCAGTTGTATAACATAGTGATTCAGTATTTGCATATAGTCTGCCCCCCATATCTAAGGGTTCAGCATCCACGGATTCAACCAACCATGGACAAAAATATTCAAACATACACACACACACACACAATTCTAGAAAGGTCCAAAAAGCAGAACTTGAATTTGTTGAACCAACAATTATTTACATTATATTTATAACTATTTACATGGTGTTTACACTGAATTAGATATTATAAATAATCTGGAGATGATTTAAAGTATATGGGAGGATGTGCATAGGTTATATGCAAATACTACACCATTTTATATAAGGGACTTGACCCAGATAGTCTCAGAGGTCCTGGAGCCAATCCAGAGAAAATACCAACAGGTGACTATGAGGCAAAATGATCACCACAATAAGTCTAGTTAATGTGTGTCACCATACAGAATAACCAAAAAAAAATTTTTTTTCTTGTGATGAGGATTTTTAAGGTCTATTTTCTTAGCAACTTTTTTTTTTTTTTTTTTTGCTGAACCCCACAGTTTGTGAGATCTTAATTCCTTGACCAGGGATGGGACCTTGGGCCCCCAGCAGTGAAAGAAGCATGGAGTCCTAACCACCAGGGAATTCCCTCTTGATAATTTTTAAATACGCAGTGCAATATTAATAGTCAACATGCTGTGCACATACTGTCTTCTCAATGACGATCGTCTGCTGATCTGCTGGCCTCATCACATCTAAATAAGGTCTACAATTTTTAAAGCAGACCTCAACATTTTAAAAATAAAATAAAAATAAAATAAAGCAGGCTTCATTCTGCTCTAAGCTTGCCTTGGCTGCTTATGACCTCAGGCAAACTCCTTCACCTCCATGCTTCACTTTCTTCTCCCATAAACCCAGTTACCCAATTTCCTGCTGAGCCTGCCTAAGGGCCCTCATATATTATCGTGTTGTATATATATAACTGTCTGTGGCTTGCACAGGGGGGCTGTGCCAAAGGCCCAAGTGGACACTCCCATCCAGACCCTGCTCTGCTTGCCGAGTTATGGATCTGCCAGGAGGAATGAGCATCTCATCCTACTTCTTAAAAAGACCCAAATGGGTCAGCAATGGTCCTGGCCCACCTCCTGGGGCTGCCGTCAGGACTGAAAGGGGGAAGAGTAGCGGAGCGTCTAGGACAGCGCCTAGCGCTGCAGAAGCAGTGTCGCTGTGGCCTCTGGGAGGTGGGAGGGGCTCCCGCTACTGCAGCGACATCAAGGAAGGCTTCCACTTTTTTCTTTTAGGGATGGGCGCTGTAGGCATACCTCAAGTTGATTTTATTTGCCTCAAAGGAAGATGACCTGAGTTAACACCCAGGCTATGAATGAACAAATAACAGTATGATTTTTATGATCACATTCATAGCAGCTTTATTCCAATTGCTAAGTGGAAGGAACCCAAGTGCCCACTGATGGATGAATGGATAAAGATGTGGTTTATCTATACAATGCAATACTACTCATCTCTAAAAAGAATGAAATCTTGCCATTTGCAAGAACATGGAAGAACCTAGAGGGTATTATGCTAAGTAAAATAAGTCAGACAAAGAAAGACAAATACTGGTCTTCCCTGGTGGTCTGGTGGTTAAGAATCCACCTGCAGATGCAGGGGACACGGGTTCGATCCCAGTCCGGAAAGATCCCACATGCCGCAGTGCAGCTGGGCTCAGTGCCACAACTCCTGAGGCTGCACTCAAGAGGCTGAGAGTCCCGACTACTGAACCCTGTGCCCCTCTGGCCTGTCCTCCACAACAAAGAGTATTCCCTGCTCGCTGCAACTAGAGAAAGCCCGCACAGAGCAACAAAGACCCAGCAGAGCCAGGAACAAACAAACAAAAAGAGAGAAAGACAACTATTACGTGATTTCAACACAGTCAAAAATAAATAAAAAGAAAGACAAATACTGGATGATTTTACATATAAATGGAATTTAAAAACAGAAACAAATGAATAAGTGTTACCAAACAGAAATGGAATCATAGATACAGAGAACCAATAGGTGGCTGCCAGAGGAGAAGGGATACAGGAGAGAGACAGGTGAGGAAAATGAAGAGGCATAAACTTTTAGTTACAAAATACATGAGTCATGAGTATGAAGTGTACAGAACAGAAAATACAGTCAATAACAATGTTATCATTTTGTATGGCGACAGAGGACAATTAGACTTATCATGGTGATCATTTTGAAATGTATAGAAATCTGGAATCACTATTTTGTCTACCAGGAACTAACAGCGTTGTAGGTCAATTATATTCAAAAACAAACTCATAGAGAATGAGATCGGATTTGTGTTTATCATAGGCAGAAGGTAGGAGGAGAGGGATTTGGTGGTCAAAAGATACAAACTTCTAGTTATCAGATAAGTAAGTATTAGGGATGTAATGTACAACATAACTCTAATCAACACTGCTGTATGCTATATATGAAAGTTATTAAAAGTAAATCCTGAATTCTTATCACAAGGCAAAAACTTTCTATTTCTTTAGTGCTGTGTCCGTATGAGATGAAGGACGTTTACTAAACTTATAGAGGTAATCATTTCATCATTTCAAGTCAAATCATTATTCTGTCCACCTTGAACTTAAACAGTGTTGTATGTCAATTAAATCAATAAAAAGTGAAGCGGATGTGGTTGTCAGGGCTTGAGGAGAGGCGGGAAGGAGGAGTTATTGTCTAAAGGATGCAGTTTCAGTTTTGCAAGATGAAAAAGTTGTGGAGATCGACTGTTCAACAAAGAGAATGTACTGGATGCCACTGAACTATACCCTTTAAAGTGGTAAATTTATTTTATGTATATTTTATCACAAGTTTTTTGAAAGTACAGCCAAGTCGTACTTCCCAACAAATCCATGCATGCGGCAATAATTACTGTTCACCACCTTGTCCTATGGCAAAACTGTTCAAGGCAGTGGGAAGTGATCTTTAAACTGTTTCCACACTGGTGAGGTCACAACACTTGTTTAGACTCCCTTGGGACTGGCAGGCTGAGCACTCTGTGGCGTGGGTGAGACGCTTTGCCCACACTAGTGATTATACTTTAATTACACACATACACACACACACACACACGTACAGGTGCCTTTGCTAATAGGACAGTAGAAAATGATGTCTATTTTAATTGGGATTTCTTTGTCTTCTCCCAAGACTCAACTTTTTATTGACCATTTGTTTTCATTTTTCACAAGCTGCCTGTTCTTAATGACACAGGATTATCCAAGAGAGCAGGTGGGAGCACTTTTTTCCTAGTCCCATTTGTGTTTCAAACATCATTGCCCTAGTTTTGATAACTTCCTTTGCCTTTGGCATCAGGTTTATTAACCAGAGTTCCTGGTAACAAGAAACAGAAGCCAAATCCTGCCAATGACGTGGAAAAGTTTTGTTTTGTCTTTGGAAACATATCAGGTCAGCTTCGAGGATCATTGTGAAGACTGGAAACCCACAGTGAGAAAATGGGCAAAACCCAGGGGCAAATGCTGACAGAGACCCAGCCAGATCTGGTAGGGACCCGAGGCACTGTGCCAGTGGCCTGGAGCTGCCTTAGTCCCTGCTGCCAAAATAAGGCTCTCCGTTCTGTTTACAGGAGCATGCAGTTGGTCATGATGCCAGCAGGGGTCAGGGGACAGAGGCAGTGAGGGGCTGTCATTTCTGTCCTGGGGAATGGGAGTCAATGGGAGGCCCTCACTCAGTGGAGAAAGGGGGGATTTAGATGCTGGGCTGTTGAAAAGGTGATGCCCACCAAGTACTTAACAGTGTACAAAGCATCATGTCCATAAAAGTAATGATCAGTGGTTACCATTTTTTTCAGTTTTGCCATGTATGCAGCACCCTGCTGAACCTATTCAATGCTGGGACTATTAATGCTTACAATGATCCTCTGAGGTTGGTATTACTCTCGCTGTTTTATAAATGAGAACGCCAAGTTCTAGCAAAAAAAAAACAACAGAGAAAATGGAGTGGAGGAAATGATCAAAGAAATCCTTGAAGAAAATTTTCCAGGGACTTCCCTAGTGGCCCAGTGATTAAGAATCCACCTTCCAGTACAGGAGATATGGGGTCAATTCCTGGTCAGAGAACTAAGATCCTACATGCCACAGAGCAACTATGCCTGAGAAGCACAATGAAAGATCACGTGCGCCGCAACTAAAACCCAACACAGCCAATAATAAATATCTTAAAACTTTTTCCCCCAAAACTGAAGGACATGCATTTCCAGATTAAAAGGGCCCAGTGAGTACCTGATATAATGAATGAAAATAGACAACCCATATCAAGACAAATCATTATAATTCAGAGCACAGAAAATAAAGAGATCTCACCAAAGGAATGGAGGATCAGGTCAGAAATTGGAATGGCTTGAACAGTCTCAACAGAAGCACCAAAAGTGAGAAGACCCTTCAGCAATGCTTTCAAAAGTCTGCAGGAAAATTACCCACAACTTAAAATTTTATATTCAACCAAACTATCGATCAAGTTTGAAATTTAAAAAAAAAAGACATTTCCTGTGATTGAAATGCTGTTAAATGATCAGAAAAAAATTTGTTTTCATGTACTCAAGAGGCTATTGCAAGATATGTTTCACCAAAATTAAGTTCGTAAAGCAAGAAAAAGACAGCAGGAAGCAGGAATCTAACTCAGAAGGTGTTAGTGAAGAAAGATCGCTAGATAAAAATAGTACAACAGGCCCAGGCAACACCTAGCCTAAGTCTGATTAGGTCAGGAAGCTCCAGGAGAGATTGCTTCAAGAAAATCTAACTGGTAGAACATCATCTAAAGGTAATGAGGGGAGAGTTCAGTAAATGGAAGAGTCTGGCATACAGTACAAAGAAAACTAAGTGAATCGGGGTCGGGGGGATGATTAGTAACTACAGGGAAAATAAAAGCTTATGCACGAAAAGAGAGGTAATCATAATCCATGCCACGGCTTTTAGCGTAAACACAAGGGAATAGTGTTCACCAAATGGTAACAATATAAACACCAACTGTTGTTCTGGTCGAATCATTATACGGTTATATTGGGAGGATGGAGGCCAGGAAGGGAGAGTGGGTTGTTGGAGTGGAGAAGACAATAATAAATAGTGCCTAAAGCTGAAAAATCGTTGAAGTAGTAATAAAACAATATTATTTAGGAAATTGTGGCAAATGCCTAAAGAATGAGTCATAGAAATTGAAGGAGAGCTCTCATGAGGGAGAGAGCTTGTTCATAAGTTTTGCACCACTATTTGCCTCTTGGAGCAATGCGAATGAATAACTTTAATGAAAATTAAAACTATGCTCTGACTTCTATCTTAGGATATACAAGCTGAGGCAGGCAGACACAGGAAACAGTGCAAAAGAGATACAGACATAGAATCCAGGATCCAAAAAGAAAACTCGTTGTAGACAGGGGAAGGAACAGTCCCCACAGGTAAGAGGGACAGCTGTGCTTCCAGAAACAGGCTGGCCCAAGCTAACTCCTGTGACCTCCAGGAAACTGGCACATAGAAGACCACCCTTGAACTTGACCTTCCAGGAGGCAGCCCTGTTCCCCAGGGCAGGCGCTGTGGGATGGAGGTCCCTGGAATGCAAAAGCAGCCACAACTCCCTTCCCTTTCCTCTGGTCCTTTCCATCATCTGCCCTTTCCTCCAGCAGCCCCTGCTCAGGGCCCCTCAGGAATCCTGCCAGGAGGTGACAACTCTGCGCTCAGACTTGCAGAGATCAAATTGGCTTCAGGAATTAGGATGCTCCTCAGAGCCAGGAGACAAACCTGGCTTGGATTTGCACCCCACTCCTGCCCCCCACATCCTCTATCCCCAGTCACGGTCATGTTTGCAGTATCTAGGCAGACAGCCCAGCCGACTCACCTGTGCAGCTTCCCCAGACATTCCACACCCAGACAGTGGTGCCGGGAGTGAAGCTGCAGAGAAAGGGATGGAATTAGGGGAGAATTAAGGTGAGGAAGTGACTCAGCCCAGCATAAGCCTGCAGGCATCCGGAGGAGCTCTCACAAGGCAGTGTGGCCGCTTGTTTCAGCTTTCAAGTTGGCCTGGGAGCGTTGCTGAAATGTGACTCGCTCTGCTCCACTGAGCACAGAGGGTGGAGGGGAAAGTTGGCTGGGCTCCTGCTCCCCTCCTCCACTCCCAAAGCACCTCTGGTGGGACCAGCAGGGGAGAGTGGGAGGCAGGGATGGGCTTGGGGGCCCTTGGATTTGGCATGCCTGTGAGTTTCTTTCTCCTAGATTTGCTTGCTTTATGCAGAGTGGAGCCAGGTTGGAGAGGTCGCCCTAGGGACTGGCCACCTCTTGCTTACACCTAAGGAGCTGCCCACCAAGGGGACTGAGGGTGGGTTGTTGGCACCTAATAGGCAAGGATAAACCCCTTGGGGCTCAGAAGAAAGCCACTGTTCTGTAAAGGGTGTGCCGTCTCACGGTTAATTCAATTCAGGTTCTTGACTATTTCTTCATGGAAAAAACCCTGGGAAACACAACTATCCCATCCGTTTGTGGTGAAATCATTCAGTCACTCCACAAACATTCTGTATGCCAAAGTCAGGGATTATTTAGTGAGAATTTTAAAACTAAACCACCTCACACCAATTAGGATAGCTACTACTCAAAAAGCATGTCAGCTATACAATTGACCCTTGAACAACATGGATTTGAACTGCACAGGTCCACTTATACACAAGACTTTTCAATAGTAAATACTACATTTACTATCATGGTCCACGGTTGCATGAATCTAAGGATTCGGCGGAACCTAAGGTATGGAGAGCTGACTGTAAATTATACAAGGATTAATCTTGCCTTGTTCATGGGTCACTTCACTTCAATAAGAAAGTATAAAAAGAAAAACCCAGAACATAACCAGTGGTGGTGAGGATGTGCAAATATGGGATCCCTTTTTCACTGATGGCGGGAATGGAAAATGATGTAGTCACTGCGGAAAACAGTATCATGGGTCCTCAAAATATTCACAGAGAATTACCATATGATCCAGCAATTCTGCTTCTGGGTATACATCCAAAAGGACTGAAAGTGGTATCTCACGGAAGTATTTGTACGCCCATGTTCGTAGCAACATCATTCACAATAATCAAGAGATGGAAGCAACCCAGGTGTCAGTGAATAGATGACTGGATAAACAAAATGTGGTAAATACATGCAGCAGAATATTATCCAGGGTTATAAAGGCAGGCAATCCTGCCACGTGCTACAACATGGATAAACCATGGGGACATTACGCTAAGTTGAACAGGCCAATTACAAAGGGACAAATACTGTATGATTCCACTTATATGATGTCGTATACCCAGAGCAGTCAGATTCACAGACACAGAAAGTAGAATGGGGGTTGCCAAGGGCAGAGGGAAGAGGGGATTGGGAAGCTGTTCTCTAATGCACGTAGAGTTTCAGTTTTGCAAGATGAAAAAGATTCCTGGAGGTTGCTTGCACACCAGTGTGAATATACTTAACACTACTGACCTGTATACTTAGAAGTGATTAAGAAGGGACTTCCCACTTCCCTAGCGGCGCACTAGATATAAGAATCTACCTGTCAATGCAAGGGACATGGGTTCCATCCCTGGTCCAGGAGGATGGCACATGCCACGGTGCAACTAAGCCTGTGTGCCACAGCTACTGAAGCCCTGAGACGCCACTGCAGTGAGAAGCCCACGCACCACGAGGAAGAGTAGCCCCCACTCACTGCAAGCAGCTACTGCTGCTGCTAAGTCGCTTCCGTCGTGTCCGACTCTGTGCGACCCCATAGACAGCAGCCCACCAGGCTCCCCTGTCCCTGGGATTCTCCAGGCAAGAACACTGGAGTGGGTTGCCATTTCCTTCTCTCAAGCAGCTAAAGCCTGTGCAAAGCAACGAAGACCCAACGCCGTCAAGAATAAATAAATGATTTTTAAAAATGATTCAGATGATAATTTTTATGTTACAGATATTTTAAGCATAATTATAATAATAATTTGACTTTTATTTTTTTAGAAGAGACACAATTCCTCCACCAACATTCCCAGATCTAGCTGGGCAGAGAGACAGGAGCATGGCCACACAACACAACGCCTGGCATATAATAGGTGCCCAGTGACAATCTGTTGAATACTTGGTGGAAAGGACCACAAACAAGAAGGGAGGTGTTACAGGGAAGCACAGAGAGGCATTTTGCTCAGGGGTGAAGAGGAGTAGGTTATGGAGAAAAGGTCATTTGAGCTGTATTCTTAAACAGTGGGTTTGACCAAATCAGAGAATTCTGGTTATCACATCAATTTTAGGACTTAGGGGAAATTCCCTTTGAGCCTCAGTGTCTTCATGTGTAAAAAGGCAAAAATACCAATACCATAGAAGATTAAATGAGGGAATGTATGTCAATAGGCTAAGATGAGCTGTATTCTTAAACAGTGGGTTTGACCAAATCAGAGAATTCTGGTTATCACATCAATTTTAGGACTTAGGGGAAATTCCCTTTGAGCCTCAGTGTCTTCATGTGTAAAAAGGCAAAAATACCAATACCATAGAAGATTAAATGAGGGAATGTATGTCAATAGGCTAAGACTGCTGCTGCTGCTGCTGCTAAGTCACTTCAGTCGTGCCCGACTCTGTGCGACCCCATAGATGGCAGCCCACCAGGCTCCCCCACTGGCACATAACACACACTCATTTAATGGTAACTTCCAGTATCATTGCTATTGTTATCATCATCATTGTCATTGTCATCATTATATTTTGGCCCATTTTTGACAATGTGTGTGTGTTCAGTTGCTCCGTCGTGTCCGACTCTTTGTGACCCCATAGACTCTAGCCCATCAGGCTCCTCTGTCCGTGGGATTTTACAGGCAAGAATACTGGAGGAGGTAGTCATGCTCTTCTCCAGGGGATCTTCCCTACCCAGGGATCGAACCTGTGGCTCTTGTGTCTCCTGAATTGGTAGGCAGATTCTTTACCACTGTGCCACCTGGGAAGCCCATTTGGACAGTGGTAAGTTAAAGCTAAAAAGATAGGTCAGGGTCAGATTACAAAAGGGCTTGGGGAGCCAAAAGTTTGGTCATATTTTTCTAGCCAGAAGCCTTGGAAGCCTTTTGAGATGGAGAATTTCTGGGTTGTTAAAAATGTATTTGCATGCCGTCAATTTTATATGCTTACCTTATTTACCTAGGCTTGGATGGATGGGCTTCTGGGCCCATCCCATTTGGTTTCAATGCAGTGTTCATGTTTCAAAGGGACATTAAATACCAGTTAATTAGGAGAGGTCTGGGAAAAAAGCCCTAACCTTAAAAAATCAGAAGAGGACCCAGAGAGAAGGATGGCAGCACTATAGCCGGAAGAAAAACACTTACTGTAAAACTGACCATGTGGGCACTACCCAGCTTTCTAGGTGAACAGATAGTGTAACTTGCAACGCTTAAGAACGTGGCCTTGTTGAAGACGTATTTTACCCTCCAGCATTGTGTGTTGTGGGGTATGTCAGTGGGTATGTTTACCTGGGGAAGCAGTTAGGCAGATCTGCTTACAAGTGCTCTTCTGGGCTAGGCCAGTCTATCACAGACATTGTTCATTGTCCTACAAATCTATTCTCTCCTCTTCCTTAATGATGGAACTCTCAACTTTTAGCTGGGCATGTTGGTACCGAGAATAAAGACGACATTTCCTACAGTCAATCACTTGCAGTGTATTGTGTCCATGAGATTAAGTCTGGCCACTGGGAAATAAGAGGAAGTGGCTTGTGTGAATTTCCGAAAGTATATTCAAAGAAAAAGGGTGAAACTTTTTTTTTCCCCTCCTTTTTGTTGGCTGGAACTTAGATGTGATGACTGGAGCTCAAGCAGTCTTCTGGGAGTTTAAGCAGCTCAATCCTGTGCAGAGGAGAATGAAGCACAGTGGAAGGATCTTGTACCATGGAGTACCAAACCAGCTGACTTACTGTCTTCATTTGTGCGGGAAAAGGATGTACTTTTTTTTGGCTGCAACCACTTCAGAAAACAGGCATCACCTGGTAAAGTTAAACATTGCATACCCCATGACTGGGCAATTCCTCTTAAATATAGAAGAGATCGGCACATGTGCCTTGGTACCATAGGAATTGCACACATCAGCATTGCTAGTATCACCAGACTTGACACAGTCCTAATGGTCATCGCTAGAAGAAAGCCAAGGAGATGGGGGGCTGTGTTTATACAATAAAATGGACCACATAGCAGTGAGAAGGAATGAACCATGATGGCGTGGGCAAAACTCCAAAAAAGTGGGCATGCCACAAAAGAAAATGTGCCAGTGTGGAACACTCAAAACCAGGTAACTCTAGACAGTGTGTTGTCTAGTGGTATATGCATTTATATGGGCTTCCCAGGTGCCTCAGCGGTAAAGAATCTGCCTGCCGATGCAGGAGACACAGGTTCAATCCCTGGGTTGGGAAGATCCCCTGGAGAGAAAATGGCAACTCACTCTAGTATTCTGGCCCAGAGAATCCCTTGGACAAGAGGAACCTGGCAGGCTACACTCCATGGGATCCCAAAGAGTTGGACATGCCTTAGCAACTGAGCGGGCATGTATATGCATTCACAGCNGGTTCAATCCCTGGGTTGGGAAGATCCCCTGGAGAGAAAATCGCAACTCACTCTAGTATTCTGGCCTGGAGAATCCCTTGGACAAGAGGAACCTGGCGGGCCACACTCCATGGGATCCCAAAGAGTTGGACATGCCTTAGCAACTGAGCGGGCATGTATATGCATTCACAGCTCAATGATAAAAGCAAGAAAATGGTTCGCACCAGATTCAGGACAGAGTTTGGATGAGGGGGAAGAGAGAGGGGTGATGGGCTGCCATGAGGGGAACACAGGAGCTCAAGCTTCTGCATTCAAACTTCTGAGATTCTAGCAAGGTTCTATTTCATAATTAATCTGGGGAGCTGGAGAGGGGATGACGATGCTGGTGTGTGCTTTGGAATCAGTTAAACCATACACGTGCGTATTCTGCTGTCTTCTCTATGCAGGAGAGACAGGAAGGAAGAGTTAAGATTCTGTTTTGACAGTACAGGGGAGAGAGTATGAATATCTTTCCCCCTCTTCCTTCCCCGTCAGCAATAATGACTCATTCCACCACCATTTAGCACCTACTCCATTCTGCTCAAATTACTGTTAGCTGTTAACACGTCTGTCTCCCTTTGTCATTAATTTATTCATTCAGCTGACAATTACTGAAAGTCTCCAAAGTGTCAGCCGGAGGGAGGGGGTGACAGGAGGGAGTTAACCAATAAAAATGAGTGAACTGGGCTTCTTTCCTCCCGTAGCGTAGAACCTCATCAGGGAAAAAGAAAGATCTCCAACAATGCAATCTCATTTGGTCCTGTGCCTCCAGGGCCTGGGTTCTGATAAAAATGGCAGCACTGGAGCTGAGCAGGGGTGTGTGTGTGTGTGCAGGGGGGGTGCCCTGCCTGCAACTCTGCAGCCTCTCTACCCGCCCAGCACAGTGCTCAGGGGATGTTGGTAGGGTGGGTATGCAAGTTAGCATGAAGCTCTTCAGGCTAAAACACAAGCTGTGTCAAGTAGGAAGGGAGTTCAGAGAGGCCCAGCTTTGGGTTCACTGTTTCCTAGACTATAGATGGGATTCACTTGGGGTGCTGGTTAAAAATTCAGGTCCTTAGGCCTCTGCCCTGGAGGATCTGGCCTCGCAGGTTCTGGACTGGGGCCCAGGAACCTGGATGTCAAAATCACTGCTCTGGTGTTACATGTATTGTCTGGTGAGATGTACATTCTTCTCTCTTTGGAATGTACGATGTGTTTCCCTCTTTGGGAGGCCATGAAGTGACTGGTGGGGGCTTAGCAGGGAGGCCTCCTCATTCTTAGAAAAGTGAGGTGGAGAAGGTCTTCATTTCAGTTCTCTTGGTATTTCTTCTGGGTTGACAAATGTTTGTGGAACCAACATTAGTAAACAAGAGAGAAACTAGCCTTTCTTTGAAATGTAAATGAATCTTGCTCCCAACTTTAGAACACCCTAAAGATTCTGTTAGCACCGTGTTCATTTGAAGACATTCAGGAGCAGTAGAGTGAAGGGGTACAGGATTTACCTCCAGACCCGGGCCCTCATCGCTCTTCTCCTGCTTACTATCTGTGTGACCTTGAGCACATCCTTTGACTTCTCTGTGACTCCATTTGTAGTATCTACTTCACAGGGTTTTTCTGAGGATGAACACAGTCCACACATGCCACCATGCTAACAAGAATGGTAACTATTTCTACTGTGTTTTTCCTGGCTTTTGTCTTGCGGTGAGAGAAGCTGGGGCCAGCCTTGGGTGGAGCCAACCTCAGGAAAGAAGGGATTCCTCTGGAGTCAACTGGCCTCCCCGAATAAAAGAGACTCAGAAAGGCTGGGTGGGGCACCCTGAAACCAAAGAGGAAAACTCCCTCCAGAGAGCAGAGCTCTGTGTACAGGCCATGACTGGCCTTCCCTGGTTGGGAAGCTCCTATGGCTCCTGGCAGCTCGGTGCTGTATGGACTTTTGCCCACTTTTATCAGCCTCGGTTTCACCGGAGGCATACGCTGACACCTGTGGGACTCCTAAAAGGGCTCCCGTGCTCGCTTTCAGAGTCTGGGAGTCAGAAGGGAGAAACTGAAGACCGAGGACTGGTTTCTCGGAGACCTCCAGAGGAGAGGACCTTGGGTAAGCAGGCAGCTTTCCCACCTGGGTTTCGGGCTCTTCCCTTGAGAACAGTGAAGGAACTGGATGTGTGGATGCACCTCCCTGTGCAGAGAACAAGAAGGGAGTGGGGTGTGTGGCTGCTGCATGGAGATCAGAGGGGACCCAAGGAGTAGGGGGCTTATCAGGAGGCTCCCCCAACAATCTAGGCAGTTTCATCCCCCAAGAATCATGCCCCAAATTAGTATCCTAGGTTTACAAGTAAGAAAACAGTCACTAAGAAATTCAGCAATTAGGAAGTGTGGAAAGAAACAAAGATGACTCAGATGAGAATAAGCAAAGGCTAAATACTCTGAGTTTGCTATAGCAAGCGAGTCAGCCAACATCACTCGCTTTTGGTATGCAGAGAAGGGATGAAGTTTTTCGTGGAAAAAGGGGAACACTTCACGTATGCTCTGATTGGAGGCTGTTGGCATGGGGTGCATTAACTAGTAGACAGCCTGGGTAGGGCTTCCTCTTTACTAGAGGTAGAGAACCTGCCCGCCAATGCAGGAGCTGTAAGAGACGCGGGTAAAGTTCCTGGGTCGGGAAGATCCCCTGGAGGAGGACATGGCAACCCACTCCAGTACTCTTGCCTGGAAGATCCCATGGACAGAGGAGCCTGACAGGCTATGGCCCATAGGGTGGCAAAGGGTCGGACATGACTGAAGTGACTTCACACACACACACACACACACACACACACACACATCCTATGTAATTGGTTAGGGGAGCATATTTGGCTTTCTCTTATTGGTGCAAAGTTATAAGAAGATACAAAATTAGGGAAGTAGTTATTAAATCCTGGCTCTTTGAGGCTGATTGCTAGCAGGGTTGTTTGGTTTCTGCAGACAGATCAGCTGGTTTTCTAAACTGGTTGCTTCAGAGTTCTATTTTTGTATGTGGTCTGGCCATCGTCCATTCGCACATTCAGTCTCCCCAGAGGTCTCCACGGCCTTCCACTGAAGCCACTACCTGCGCTGTCACCTGTTGCCACTGATGCAGGAACACCTGTGTGTCTGTGCTTGCCTAAACAAGGACTCCCACAGAGGGGCTTTCCCACCAAGGAACAACTCCACGGCTCAGCGCTGGTGGTTCCCGACCGGCAACTAAAAGCCAGTGTTCCGTCCCTTCTTTATTTATTTATTTATAATTAATTTATTTTTTGTTCCGTCCCTTCTAACACGCTGTTTGTGGCTCGGGTTCATCCTCACCACCTCCAAGAGTCTTACTAGGTCTTGGGTCCATTTGCATCTGATTTACCTGTGTCTGCAGACAGGACAGCTATTGATTTCTAGCTTGTTTTGTAGTGGCTGGATTCCATTCCTCTAAAAGCAAGGGTAATTTTTTTTTTAATTAATTGAAGTATAGTTTATTTACAGTGTTGTGTTTAATTTCTGCTGTACAGTAAAGTGATTCAATTATATATTTTCTCTTCCATTATGGCTTACCACAGGATATTAAATAGAGGACTTTGTTGTTTATTCATCCTACGTATAACAGTTTCTATCTGCTAATCTCAGACTCCCAATCCTTCCCTCCCCTTGGCAACCACAGTTCTGTTTTTTGTCTGTGACTATTTCTGTTTCACAGGTATGTTCATTTGTATGGTTTGTTATATTCCATATGTGAATGATATCATACGGTATCTGTCTGTCTGACTTACTTCACTCAGTATGCTGATCTCTAGCAATCCGTGTCGCTGCCCACGGCATTACTTCATTCTTTTTTAGGGATGAGTGGTATTCCACTGTGTACGTGTATCACGTCTTCTTTATCCTCTCATCTGTGGATGGACATTCAGGTTGCTTCCGTGTCTTGGCTATTGTAAATAGTGCTGCTATGAACATACAGGTATATGTGTCTCTTTGAATTATAGTTTTGTCTGGGTATATGCCCAGGAGCAGGACTGTGGGATCATATGGCAACTGTGGTTTCAGTTTTTTGAGGAAACTCCATATTATTTTCCACAGTGGCTATACCAACTTATTATACATTCTGGCAGGGGTAGTACTGACGCACTGTCCAAAGCCCTTCTGAGGACTTCCCCGGGGTGCAGGGGATAAGAATCTGCCTGCCGATGCCGGGGGCGTGGGTTCAGTCCCTGGCCCAGGAAGCCTCCCCGCACCGCGGAGCCACTAAAGCCCACGCACCCCCACTTCCGAGCCTGAGCTCTCGAGCCTGCGCGCCGCGACTGCCGAGCCTGTGTGTTACCCAGAGTCTGTGCCCCGCAGCAAGAGACGCCACCACCACCAGAAGGCCATGCCCCACGATGAAGAGCAGCCCCCACTCACGCAGCTAGAGAGAGCCCGCGCACCGCAACCAAGACCCAGTGTAGCCAAAAAGAATTACTTTTAAAAAAAGCTCTTCTGAGGCTTCTCAGCCACTCTCTTTCCCTAGAGATTTTCTCTCTCCTGCAAGACGGGAGACACAGCTAGGAGGGCTGGGAGCAGCCTTGGGTCCCTCCTCTGTAACACGGAGCTGATCGTAGTTCTTATGGCCCATGGGTGTAGGGAGAGGAATTCGGACGGCAGGGAAAGCCTTCGGTACAGTGCCCAGGGTGTGCTCGGCACTCAGGAAAGGGGGACTGTCATCTTCTGCTCTTGAGACAGTGGACCTTTCAGACTAGCGTCAGTCCTCGGCTTAGACCAGAAAGATGGAAGTGCTCCGTTAGGGCATTCCTGAGCATGGTGATGGGCACCAGGAGCAGGCGGGCTCCTTTCTAAGGTTCTTCAGTGCTTTGAATCACTGATCTCACTCGGAATTTCGCCCTGTCCTTGCACGCCTGGCAAGCTTCATCACTAGGCGTGAGCCACTCTCCAATTACATGTTTTAAAATCTTAGGGCATTTGCCTCTGAGTTTTCCTGAACTAAGAGCAAAAACAGTCTGGAAGAAAAATGTCTTCACAATTTTGAGATGCTACCAAGAGCCAAGCTGAAGCCAATGTTTTTCTAAACAGGTGTAGTTCACTTCATCATCATAGCATTCCTAAAGAGCTATGTGAAACGTTGTGTTTTCATAAATAGAATTCCATTTTTGGCATCCCAGGAGAGTTCATTCTTTTAAGGAATTCTTCAAGGAAATCCTTTGAAATGTCATATCTCAGATGTTGCTCCACCTGCAATTTCCAGGGTATAATGATGAAAGGATCCTGGGAAGTCTTGCTTCTCTGCTCATACCACGCTCACACTGAAACAGCCCCACTGCTGCCCACAACGCCCTTACTCTTGCTGTGCATGTGCGCACATATGCACATACTCCCTCTCAAAGGCAGCCTTGCTTACCTCTGAGGGGGCTGCTTAATGATGAAAGGATCCTGGGAAGTCTTGCTTCTCTGCTCATACCACGCTCACACTGAAACAGCCCCACTGCTGCCCACAACGCCCTTACTCTTGCTGTGCATGTGCGCACATATGCACATACTCCCTCTCAAAGGCAGCCTTGCTTACCTCTGAGGGGGCTGCATACAGAGAGCTGCTGCTGCTGCTGCTAAGTCACTTCAGTCGTGTCCGACTCTGTGTGACCCCATAGACAGCAGCCCACCAGGCTCCCCCATCCCTGGGATTCTCCAGGCAAGAACACTGGAGTGGGTTGCCATTTCCTTCTCCAATGCATGAAAGAGAAAAGTGAAAGTGAAGTCGCTCAGTCTGTCCGACTGTTAGCGACCCCATGGACTGCAGCCCACCGGGCTACTCCGTCCATTGGATTTTCCAGGCAAGAGTACTGGGGTGGGGTGCCATTGCCTTCTCCGATACAGAGAGCAGACACGAGGATCTGCTTCTTCTCCAGGGAACAGCTGTCTTTCACCCACTGGGAAAGGCCAGGGTCAAGAGGCCCCCGGGGCTCCAGCTCACTCAGTCTGCAGAGAAGGCCCGGTTTCTAAGGACCTTCCTTTGAAAACTTCCCCACCAATTGCTGTTGGAGGACTGGATTCTGTTTTCCAAAGACACCATAAAAAATTACCCCCAAAGTAAGTCCTGGTGGAGGAGCGGGTTTCCGTTGGTACATATAACTGTTTTCTGAGTGCCTACCGCGGGGCAGGAGCTGTCCCACGTTGAAGGTCAGGAACTGCGGCGGTAAGGAGATACCCCTCGTCCAAGGTAAGGAGCAGCCGTGAAGAGACAACCCACACCCAAGGTAACAGAAACCCAAGTAAGATGGTAGGTGTTGCAAGAGAGCATCAGACGGCAGACACACTGAAACCATACTCACAGAAAACTAGTCAATCTAATCACACTAGGACCACGGCCTTGTCTAACTCAATGAAACCAAGCCATGCCTGCAGGGCAACCCAAGGCGGGCGGGTCATGGTGGAGAGGTCTGACAGAACGTGGTCCACTGGAGAAGAGAATGGCAAGCCACTTCAGTATTCTTGCCTTGAGAACCCCATGAACAGTATGAAAAGGCAAAATGATAGGATATCAAAAGAGAATCTCCCCAGGTCGTTAGGTGCCCAATATGCTACTGGAGATCAGTGGAGAAATAACTCCAGAAAAAATGAAGGGATGGAGCCAAAGCAAAAACAATACCCAGTTGTGCATGTGACTGGTGATAGAAGCAAGATCCGATGCTGTAAAGAACAATATTGCATAGGAACCTGGAATGTCAGGTCCATGAATCAAGGCAAATTGGAAGTGGTCAAACAAGAGATGGCAAGGGTGAACGTCGACATTCTAGGAATCAGCGAACTAAAATGGACTGGAATGGGTGAATTTAACTCAGATGACCATTATATCTACTACTGCGGGCAGGAATCCCTCAGAAGAAATGGAGTAGCCATCATGGTCAACAAAAGAGTCCGAAATGCAGTACTTGGATGCAATCTCAAAAACGACAGAATGATCTCTGTTCGTTTCCAAGGCAAACCATTCAATATCACAGTTATCCAAGTCTATGCCCCAACCAGTAATGCTGAAGAAGCTGAAGTTGAACGGTTTTATGAAGACCTACAAGACCTTGTAGAACTAACACCCAAAAAAGATGTCCTTTTCATTATAGGGGACTGGAATGCTAAAGTAGGAAGTCAAGAAACACCTGGAGTAACAGGCAAATTTGGCCTTGGAATGCGGAATGAAGCAGGGCAAAGACTAATAGAGTTTTGCCAAGAAAATGCACTGGTCATAGCAAACACCCTCTTCCAGCAACACAAGAGAAGACTCTACACATGGACATCACCAGATGGTCAACACCGAAATCAGATTGATTATATTCTTTGCAGCCAAAGATGGAGAAGCTCTATACAGTCAACAAAAACAAGACCAGGAGCTGACTGTGGCTCAGATCATGAACTCCTTATTTCCAAATTCAGACTTAAATTGAAGAAAGTAGGGAAAACCGCTAGACCATTCAGGTATGACCTAAATCAAATCCCTTATGATTATACAGTGGAAGTGAGAAATAGATTTAAGGGCCTAGATCTGATAGACAGAGTTCCTGATGAACTATGGAATGAGGTTCGTGACATTGTACAGGAGACAGGGATCAAGACCATCCCCATGGAAAAGAAATGCAAAAAAGCAAAATGGCTGTCTGGAGAAGCCTTACAAATAGCACTGAAAAGAAGAGAGGCGAAAAGCAAAGGAGAAAAGAAAAGATATAAGCATCTGAATGCAGAGTTCCAAAGAATAGCAAGAAGAGATAAGAAAGCCTTCTTCAGCAATCAATGCAAAGAGATAGAGGAAAACAACAGAATGGGAAAGACTAGAGATCTCTTCAAGAGAATTGGAGATACCAAGGGAACATTTCATGCAAAGATGGGCTCGATAAAGGATAGAAATGGTATGGACCTAACAGAAGCAGAAGATATTAAGAAGAGGTGGCAAGAATACACAGAAGAACTGTACAGAAAAGATCTTCACGACCCAGATAATCATGAGGATGTGATCACTAATCTAGAGCCAGACATCTTGGAATGTGAAGTCAAGTGGGCCTTAGAAAGCATCACTAAGAACAAAGCTAGTGGAGGTGATGGAATTCCCGTTGAGCTGTTTCAAATCCTGGAAGATGATGCTGTGAAAGTGCTGCACTCAATATGCCAGCAAATTTGGAAAACTCAGCAGTGGCCACAGGACTGGAAAAGGTCAGTTTTCATTCCAATTCCAAAGAAAGGCAATGCCAAAGAATGCTCAAACTACCGCACAATTGCACTCATCTCACACGCTAGTAAAGTAATGCTCAAAATTCTCCAAGCCAGGCTTCAGCAATATGTGAACCGTGAACTCCCTGATGTTCAAGCTGGTTTTAGAACAGGCAGAGGAACCAGAGATCAAATTGCCAACATCCGCTGGATCATGGAAAAAGCAAGAGAGTTCCAGAAAAACATCTATTTCTGCTTTATTGACTATGCCAAAGCCTTTGACTGTGTGGATCACAATAAACTGTGGAAAATTCTGAAAGAGATGGGAATACCAGACCACCTAACCTGCCTCTTGAGAAATCTGTATGCAGGTCAGGAAGCAACAGTTAGAACTGGACATGGAACAACAGACTGGTTCCAAATAGGAAAAGGAGTACGTCAAGGCTGTATATTGTCTCCCTGCTTATTTAACTTATATGCAGAGTACATCATGAGAAACGCTGGACTGGAAGAAACACAAGCTGGAATCAAGATTGCCGGGAGAAATATCAATAACCTCAGATATGCTGATGACACCACCCTTATGGCAGAAAGTGAGGAGGAGCTAAAAAGCCTCTTGATGAAAGTGAAGGAGGAGAGCGAAAAAGTTGGCTTAAAGCTCAACATTCAGAAAACGAAGATCATGGCATCCGGTCCCATCACTTCATGGGAAATAGATGGGGAAACAGTGGAAACAGTGTCAGACTTTATTTTTTTGGGCTCCAAAATCACTGCAGATGGTGACTGCAGCCATGAAATTAAAAGACGCTTACTCCTTGGAAGAAAAGTTATGACCAACCTGGATAGTATATTCAAAAGCAGAGACATTACTTTGCCGACTAAGGTCCGCCTAGTCAAGGCTATGGTTTTTCCTGTGGTCATGTATGGATGTGAAAGTTGGACTGTGAAGAAAGCTGAGCGCCGAAGAATCGATGCTTTTGAACTGTGGTGTTGGAGAAGACTCTTGAGAGTCCCTTGGACTGCAAGGAGATCCAACCAGTCCATTCTGAAGGAGATCAACCCTGGGATTTCTTTGGAAGGAATGATGCTAAAGCTGAAACTCCAGTACTTTGGCCATCTCATGCGAAGAGTTGACTCATTGGAAAAGACTCTGATGCTGGGAGGGATTGGGGGCAGGAGGAGAAGGGGACGACCGAGGATGAGATGGCTGGATGGCATCACGGACTCGATGGACGTGAGTCTGAGTGAACTCCGGGAGTTGGTGATGGACAGGGAGGCCTGGCGTGCTGCGATTCATGGGGTCGCAAAGAGTCGGACACAACTGAGCGACTGAACTGACTGAACTGACTGACCGCGGGGCAGGCACTCTGGCAGCGACTGGGGATTCTACAGTGGGCGTTGTTTCTGTTCCAGAAGAGCTCATGTCTGAGGATTGTTAGTCTTCTGTTGCCATAACAACATCGCTACAGTCTTTAAAACAACCTGCATCTAAGATCTCACAGCTTTGTGGGTCCAAGGTCCAGACAGCTGGACTGCTTTTCTCCACCCAGGGTCTCGCCAGGGTAAGAGTCAAGGTGTTGTCCAGGTGGGCTCTAATTGTTCGGTCATGGGAAGAATCCACTTCCAGGCTCATTCCGATTGTTGGCAGAACCTAGGTTCTTGCTGTCGCAAGACTGCCATCCCTATTATTTTGCCAGCTGGGGACCACCCTTCGTTCCTAGACCCTCTCTCTGCCCCCTTTGCGTGTGGACTCCTATAGCTCAGCTGGCAATGGCATGTCTCATCCTTCTTATGCTTGGAGTCTCTCCAATTTCCCCTTCTGTTGGCTCCAGCCTGAGAAAATCCTCTGCTTTGATTAGATCGGGCCCACCTGGATAATTTAGGCTGTGCTCTCGATTTCAAAGTCTGTCACTTTAGTCACATCTGCTCAGTCCCTTCAGCTGGGGAACATAATATATTTCATATTTAGAGGCTCTGAGGACTGGGGCATGGACATCTTTGTGAGGGTGCATTCTGTGTACCAAGGGGATAGAGAGAAGTAAACGGGCAGTTTTGAGGATGCACATACATGCTTGGGCGCTTAGTCATGTCTGACTGTTTGTGATCCCATGGACTGTAGCTTGCCAGGCTCCTCTGTCCACGCAATTGTCCAGGCAGGAATACTGGAATGGGTTTCCATTTCCTCCTCCAGGGGATCTGCCTGATCCAGGGCTTGAACCTGCATCTTCTGCACTGGCAGGCAGATTCTTTACCAATTTTGAGGATGAGTGTTGATAAATGTTAATAAAGGGGAGGTAAAAAGTTGCAGTGTAGCTAGGAGCAGAAACATCTAGCCCTTTCTGGAGGAAGTCAGGAAGGCATGTAAAGCATGTTACCTTCCTAAAGCTGGTAACATCTAAGTTGAAATGTGAAGAATCAACTCTGAATCAAAGGGTTAAAATTCTCAGTAAGACTGTGCTTGCAGAAACCTGGAGTGGGCCATGCCCACCCTCAGGGCTTACACTAAGCTGGGGAATGGATTTCTGAAGAGAAACATCTTTAGTGGGGCCTTGTGAGCCAAGGATGTACGCAGGACAGGGCAGGACAGTGCAGGAGAGGATGGGGTCCTGGTGCTTAGCCCTCCAGGGGTGGTGGCTCTGCCTGGAGCTCCCAGGCTGCCCCCTACCTGCAGATGTGGCCCCCTCTTGGTGGTCAGTCACTCAGTCATGTCCAACTCTTTGCGGCTCCACCTTCTATAGCCTGCCAGGCTCCTCTGCCTGTGGAAACTTCCAAGCAAGAATACAACCTCTCTTGTGATGTTTCTGATGCTGCTCCTTTTTCAGACGCGCTCTTTCCTTTTTTTTTTTAAGCACATATAATTTTTTGAAGCAGGGCCTTAGTGCACAACTCTTTAATTCATTCATTTATTCATTCATTCTGTTCACTTGTTAATTAAAAAGTATCAGCTGAGCACCCACCACCACATGCCAGGTGTTGTGGGAGGCGGGTACAGCAGAGAACAGCAGAGAAAGGGCCCCTGTCCTCACCTGTCCTCTGAATAGAAGTGAAATAGATGTCTTTCTGCTGGAGCCCACACCAGAAGCCTAAAAACAACTGCTGAAAACCTGTTGCTACATGCCACAGGGAGCCTTTCCTTTCAGACAGATGAGACGGTGGGAGCCAAAAAAACAGTGCACCTGCTGGTGATTGAGCAGCAACTCCTTTGATGTAATTCTTGACACCGTCCCTCATCAATAGATGAAGAGACTGAGGCACAAAGAGGTTTATCCAGTGTCATCCAGCTAATAGGATTCCCAGGTGGCTCAGTGGTAAAGAATCTACCAGCAGTGCAGGAGACCCAGGTTCGATCCCTGGGTTGGGAAGATTTGCCTGGAAAAGGAAATGGCGGCCCATTCCAGTATTCTTACCTGGGAAATTCCATTGACAAAAAAAGCCTGGCAGGCTACCGTCTACAGGGTTCTCAAAAGACTCAGACATGACTTAGCAACTAATTAACAACAACAACCCAGCTAATAAGGTGCAAAGCCATTCTGTAAGTCAGGCATTCTAGGGGCCTCCCCGGTGGCCCGCTGGCTAAGACTCCATGTTCCCAATGCAGAGGGCCCAGGTTTGATCCCCGGTCAGGGAACCAGATCCCACATACCACAACTAAGAATTTGCGTGCCACAGCTAAAACCTGGTACAGCCAAGTGAATATTTAAAAAGTAAATAAATCAGGCATTCCCACGGGCTTCATATAAGTCCTATCACTGAATACTCCTAGTAACTCCACCAAAGGGGGATGTTCAGTCCCAAGGTTGAGAGGCAGAAATGGAGGCTCAGAAACGTTAAGTAACTAGCCCAGGGTTATCTAGGGAGTGAGTGTCAGCCCTGGGATCTGAGCTCAAGTCTGTCCTGCTCCAGAGTAAAGGAAAGGCCTTGGGGTGGTATCAGGAGCAGTTCTCTCGGGGGGAATTGTTCTCAGAAGTCAGATTGCAACACGCCAACCGAGGGATATGGGGTCCGTGAGCATGTGGAGGTTCTGTTGTTAGGCACTGGTTCTTTCCTGAGGACACGAGAGAGAGAAGGGCCCCTTTGAGAATGGGGAGACTCAGGCCTGATTTGTTGACAAGGGGAAAGGGAGGCCATTTGTGTGTGTGTCTGTGTGCAGGGAGGGGGTGCAAAGATTCTCTCCAGAGTCTGGAGGGCTGTTGTCAAGGAGGAGCGACCCTCTTCCTCTAAGATCAGAAGGAGGAAAGGTCTGCAAATCTATAGAGAAATTCTTAGGCAGAAGGAGTGAGGGGAGCAGGTGATGTGGGAAGTGGGGACACCCATCTCTGGCCACTGTAATGAGACTGTGTTAAGTCTCCTGGGACTGCTGTCCTAGGTCACCACAAACTGTTGCCAGTCGTGTGGACTCTGTTCTACCCCACGGACCCGCCAGGCTCCTCTGTCAACAGGATTCTCCAGGCAAGAATACTGGGGTGGGTTACCACAAACTGTTGGGGGAGCTGAAAATGACAGATACTTACTAGCTCACAGTTCTGGAGGCTGAAGGTCAGAAGTAGGGGTGCTGGCAGAATTGGTTCCTACTGGGAAGTTCTGCAGGAGAGTCTATCTCAGGCCTCTTTGTGCAGCTTCTGGAGATGGCTGGCAATCCTTGGCGTTTCTTGCCTTGTAGATATATCACTCCAACCTCTGCCTCTGTCTTCACATGGTCTTGTGTGTGTCTGTGTCCAAATTTCCCTCTTCTCTAAGAACATTAGACTCTGGATTAGGGCCCCCCAGTCGAGCAACCCACTCCTGTATTCTTACTTGGGAAATCCCAGGGACAGAGGAGCCTGGTGGGCTACAGTCTATGGGGTCACAAAAGAGCTGGAAATGACTGACTGACCAAACAACAACAATCCAGTATAATGTCATTTTAAAAATATTTATTTGACTGTGTCGGGCCTTCGTTGGGGGAGCTCTGTTGGGTCACGTGGGGTCTTTCATTGTGACACATGGACTGGAGTGTGGGGCGTGGGCTTAACTGCTCTGCGGCATGTGGAATCTTAGTTCCCTGACCAGGGATCAAACCCATGACCCCTGCACTGCAAGGCAGATTCATAACCAATGGACCAGCACGGAAGTCCCATGGCCTTGTTTTAATTTGATTACATCTGCAAAGACCTTATTTCCAAATCAGGTCATGTTCACAGGTCCTGGAAGTCAGGGCTCAAACATTTTTTTTTTGAGAGGGGGATGACACAATTCAACCTAGAACAGGGCACAAAGGGAATGGTGTGAGGGAAGATGCTCTAAAGGAGTTAAAATGCTCCAGAAATACAAGGTCATATCAAGGTCACTGGCTAAAGAACTCCTAAGGTTGACTATGTTTACAAAGTAAATGATTTCCTCCAGAATTTATGTTTGGCATAAAACCCCCGAGTTTCCAACAAAGGGTCTGCTGAAAGTAATCATCTATCACTCTGTAGCCCCTGGGAGAAAGCACTCATAGCAAATGGACTTCCTCACTGCTTCCTGGGAAAGCTTCCAGGGACAGAGCACCCAAGCTCCTCACCTCTTTTTAGGGGTTACTGGGAGATGGTACCTCCCTCCTGCCCTCTCCTACCCAGGCACCTTTTGGACCTAGGACTTAGTCACAGTTTGTTCTAACCACAGACCAAATTAGTCTCCCAAACTTCTCCTCTTCCGTTCCACCTCCCTCCCACCCCTAGATTTCTAGTTAATCCAGCTAGGAACAGAGCTCCCAGTGTGTCCAAAAGAGCTGGATGCCTTTGCAGATGATTTAGGATGTAGGGGAACAGGTGACCAGAAGGGGGAGCCACTTTTCAGGGGCAGGAGTGGGAAGGACAGGGAGGGAGCTGGTCTAGACCCCCGGCCCTGGGCAATAGAACAGCCTTCCCATACCCTAGAACTTTGCTCAGTTATAGAAGCCCAGACTACCTAAGAAGGGAGTCCTCTGAAAAGAGTTGAGTTCCACCATTTTGGGTCCACTTTGGGGCGTGGAGCCCTTAATGAGTTCGATGAAAGTTACGGACTCCCGTCCCAGAAAAATACATATTGTAGACAATCTGTTGTTGTTGCTGTCTGGTCCCTCAGTCGTGTCTGACTCTTTTGCGACCCCATGGATTGTAGCCTGCTAGGCTCCTCTGTCCATGGAATTCTCCAGGCAAGAATACTGGAGTGGGTTAGCCATTCCTTTCTCTAGGGGATCTCCCCGACCCAGGGATTGGACCTGTGTCTCCTGCATTGGCAGGCAGATTCTTTACCCCTGAGCCACCAGGGAAGCCCATTGTAGACAATATGTGTCTACAAAAAAGGTTTAGATAATTTCAAAAGCTTCATCGACACCCTTGAGCTTGTTCATATCCCCTGATGGGATACACTCTCCCCCCCATCTTGTTTTTCACTGAGTACAGCCAGAGCAATTGATTTGCTTCCACACCCTGGAGCTACTTAAAAGGAAATCCAAAACCGGAGTGCAAACTCTGGTACTTTTGTTCTAGTCACTCTGCATAGAGTTTGTTTCCACTGAATAAAAGCGACTCCTCCCCCTAAAGAAGCAGCATGGAAGAAAGCTGCTACTGAGGGGAAGCAGGGAAGTGGAGATGCTGGTGGTGGCTGTGACAGCAGAGAAGGCCCCTGTGATCCCCAGGGTTTGTAAGCGAGCTTCACTCAATGAATGCACCAGCCCTGGGACTTCCACTCTACACTAGCCAGGTGGGATTACTGGAAGTGCTCATTAGGGAGCTCAGCTTTTAAGGACCTCCTCCTGTGGTCAGGAGGTACATGGTATGTGTCCGCAGGGGCAGGAGACCTTCTTGGACTTGGAGCCCAAGTGCAGATTCTCATTGAGGCCATCAGGGGGGCAAGGCTTCTGCAGCCCATGGATTTACCTTCTCCAGAGACTAGCTGGAATCTGGGGTGACATCTAGGAAGGAGAGCACTNGAGATGGTTGGATGGCGTCACTGACTCAATGGACATGAGTTTGAGTAAACTCCAGGAGTTGGTGATGGATAGAGATGCCTGGTGTGCTGGGGTCCATGGAGTCACAAAGAGTCGGACACGACTGAGCAACTGAACTGAACCTAATCATTATTCCTTGGCCAGCTTAGCCTGAGCTGGTATTGATGAATACTGTATCTCAGAAAGGTCATTGCAGCTCTTAGAGATTCAACAACAGTTTGTCAATATTTTCTTTGGGGCCTTCAGTTAATGGATTATGTCTAACAATTTCTAATTTTTGTGTCTCCTTTTATTTTTGACTGTACTCTGTGGCATGCAGAATCTTAGTTCCTCAACCAGGGATAGAACCCATGGCCTGCAGAGTCCTACCACTGGACCACCAAAGTATTTCCTCTGTGTCTCCTCTTTTCTTTCTGCAGTTCCCAATAGAAAGACTAAAATTCCCTAATTCAGATCAAATGACCACTCTTAGCTTAAATAGCGTTGGACAGGATCATTGAATAGAGACATGAAAACTGGGCCCATCCTTGGTGGGCTGATCTCAGAAGTCATGGCTATCCCATGGCTAACTGGTGGCTATCCCATCCATACCTGTTAAATTAGGCCCAGTAACAACTGAAGAGAATCTATTTCTGTGTGTCTATGTGTTGCGTGTGCACACATGTGTGAACTGTTAAATAAGACAGACAAGCATCTGTAAGTGACATAATGTGTCATTTAACAAAACTTCTGGTTGCACTAAAACTAGCACAGTATTTCCAAAGAGCAATTTGTTTTTAAAAACATTTATTTATTTTACCAAAGAGCAATTTCTTAATTCCTGGCAATAATAACCTTGTAATTTTGCCTAGATTTTGACCTAATCACTTTAATTCTAGAAATTTATTATTAAGAAAGTAAAAGTTATTGTAAGAAATTATTGTAAAGATAGAGTTATAAAGATATTCATCAGAACACATTTATAATATACACATGGAAAGAGCATAGCTATTCAACTAGTATACAGTAATGGTTGAATAGGGGTTGGTGGATCTATGGATGTGTATTCTCAACAGTCAATGAAAATGTTGTAGAAGAACACTTAATAATATAAATTTTGCTCACAATATATTAAGTAAGAGAGCATGTTACAAAGTGATATGAGGCATGATTCCATTTTTGTAAGAAAAAATAAANTTCCAGAGATTCTCTATAGGGCTGTCCTCACTGCTTACCAGCTAAGAACTGTGATTGTGCTCGTTGCAAAAATAAAAATGCTTGCCCTGTTGATTGATTGAACTATGAACTACTGCAACGCTTGGAAATTCAATGAATTTCTTCATGGTAATTATGGTTACAGTGCTTAAGTGTTACCAGGTGTATTAAAAATCCAGATGTTGGACGAGGCAGTCTGGCATAGGGCAGTCAGAGGCCCCTTGATCATCTGGGGAGTTACATATTTTCTGCCAGTTTCACTTAAAATTTTATTGATGAAAAGGGGGAAAGCTGGTAAGATATGCATCTGAGTTAGAATTTGGCAAATTATGCTTGTTTAAAATATATAGGTATAAGCCTCCTGTCATGTACTTGTGACTGGCCTGGATTACTGCACCAGGCTTCTAATCGGTCTCTCTGTTTCTACCTTGTTCTCTCTCTTTTTAAAACAATGTTCTTTTCCCCATAGTTTTATGTATCGCTAGGTGCCCTGGGTCTTCGTTGCTGCATGGACTTCCCTGTAGTGAAGGGAGCAGGGGCTGCCCTCCAGTTGCTGTGTGCAGCCTTCTCATTGCAGTGGCTTCTCTTGTGGGCGATGGGCTCTAGAGAGCGCAGGCATCAGCAGTTGTGGCATGCAGGCCTAGCTGCAGCTCGTGGGCTCTAGAGCGCAGGCGTCAGCAGTTGTGGCGTGCAGGCCTAGCTGCAGCTCGTGGGCTCTAGAGCGCAGGCGTCAGCAGTTGTGGCTCATGGGCTTAGTTGCTCTGCAGCACGTGGGATCTTCCCAGATCAGGGATCGAACCCGTGTCTTCTGCACTGGCAGGTAGATTCTTTACTACTGAGCCCCCAGGGACGCCCCTGCTCTGCTCCCTTGCAACCTAGTCTCTGCCCTGAAGCAGAGTGATTATTTGAAAATGCAAATTTTGATGGTCTTTCAGTGGACTTGCCACTGTCCTCAGACTAATACCTGGATTTCCTCATGTGTAAAAGGCCTGATGTGACCTGGCTTCTGCCTGTATCTCATCCTCACCTCTGAGTTTGCTACCCCAGCCGTCTTCACACTTCCCGTCTNTTCAGTGGGCTTGCCACTGTCCTCAGACTAATACCTGGATTTCCTCATGTGTAAAAGGCCTGATGTGACCTGGCTTCTGCCTGTATCTCATCCTCACCTCTGAGTTTGCTACCCCAGCCGTCTTCACACTTCCCGTCTACCCAGTGATGCGTTGAAATTATAGGGCTGTGACTCTCCTGGCGTTCTCATAACCTATTCCTCTACCCGGAGCAATTAACCATTGCCCAGCCAATTCCACTGGCTAAATGCTTGCATGTGAGTCTCTAACAGGGTTTCCTGTACCTGAAGTCTGAGTTAGGAACCCTGCCTGTGTCTCCTACACCAGCCCAAGAGCCTTCTGTCTTCTGTGGAACTGTGGTCATTGCCTTTTCAGCGGTTCTTCATGCCTAGAAGTTTCTTGAGGACATGTGCCAAGTCAGTTTTGATTATGGTTATATTTCTAATACCTACTTCAGTGCTGGCATTTATTTGCCAGTTCAGTGGTTTGTTGGATGAGTGTTTGGCAGAAAGCTGTCAGAAGCACAAATACAGGGTTGTTTCTGATCATGGAAATATGATGTAAGACACATATGGGTCAGGTAATAAGTGTAGAGTGGAATAGAGCAGCAGAGTGCCCTGGGAATTCAGAGGAGGGAGAAAGGACTACTGTGGGTATTTGAAAGGACTTCCGGGCAAAGGGAATTTCAAACTGGGCTTTGGAGAGTTTCAGTTATTTTGACTGGGGAGAAATGCATTTGAGGACACTGGAAATGAAAGTAAGGCAGATAGCTAGGGGAAGCAGCCATGTTTGGAGAAAAATGGCATTTAGTTCAGTCTGGCTGGAATTTAGGATGGGTGAAGGGATTATTGGAGAATGTGCTGGCAAAGCAGATCTGGCCACATAGTCGAGGCCAAGAATGCTGGCTCACAAGGAACACTGACTGCACGCTGAGTGGATGACACTTTTTTTAAAAAATTAAATTATTTTTACTTTATTTTACTTTACAGTACTGTATTGGTTTTGGCATACATTGACATGAATCTGCCACGGGTGTACATGAACTCCCAAACATGAACCCCTCTCCCACATCATCCCTCCGGATCATCCCCATGCAACAGCCCCAAGCATCCTGCATCCTGCATCGAACATAGACTGGCGATTCGTTTCTTACATGATAGTATACATGTTTCAATGCTGTTCTCCCAAATCATCCCACCTTCTCCCTCTCCCTCCCCCTCAGAGTCCAACAGTCCGCTCTACGCATCTGTGTCTCTTTTGCTGTCTTGCATGCTGAGTGGATGACATTTATTTTTAAAGATTAACAGAGGAAGATAAAAGAACATGGTCTTTTTTCATTGTGTTGTGTCCTTCACTATTACTTCCTATTACTTGTAGGGACATCAGTGTGGGTGTCAGTGCCATTCTTGTTTTATTTTAATAGGAAGATTTTAATGATGTTTATTATAGAACTACTGGGCTTCCCAGGTGGCTTAGTGGTAAAGAATCTGCTTGCCAATGCAGGAGACACAGGTTCAATCCCTGGGTCAAGAAGATACGCTGGAAAAGGAAATGGCAACCCATCCCAGTATTCTTGCCTGGAGAATCCTACTGACAGAGGAGCCTGGCAGGCTAGAGTCCATGGGGTCACAAAGAGTCAGACACAACTTAGCGACTAAACAACAGCAAAATCTGGAACTGACAGAAAACATGAAGTTTTGTGTTTCTCCTGGAGTCCTGCCTTATGTATCGCTGCCCCTTGGTGCATTTTAAATATCATCCATGATACTCTTTAGAACGAAGTGGGATACAAACAAATAAAAATATCAGATTATGTAATTATCAGATAAAACAGGTGAACATAGCTAGAAAGCTTGTGCCGCTAGTTTTCACAATTAATCCTTGTCAATGGAGTCATAGCCATGGAGCTTGTCTCTCTTATTCCATCACAGCCAGCTTCTTACTAGAGATCTGCTATGAGTTTGAAACTTCATCTGAAGACAGATACAGGGTGGGAAGTTTGGATAACATCCAGAGAAAAGCAGTAAAAATGATTAATAGCTTAGTAAATAAGGCCTCAGAGGGATATTGTTTAAAGAAGTTGAGAACCTTAATGGCAAAAGAATGGCTTAAATATCTTGAATCACAGTGTTTTTATCTTCATTTTCACAGTGAATACATGGAGAAGTGAGCTTCACTTGTAGGAAGCAAATTCAAATTAGACCAAACAGAAAAAAAGACTCACTATATTAACATTCAGTTCAGTTCAGTTCAGTCTCTCAGTCATGTCCGACTCTTTGTGACCCCATGAATCGCAGCACGTAAACCCTCCCTGTCCATCACCAACTCC
>SJYX01016117.1:66335-90181 GCA_006410675.1 Oreotragus oreotragus
ATTTTGAACATTACTTTGCTAGCGTGTGAGATGAGTGCAATTGTGCAGTAGTTTGAGCATTCTTTGGCATTGCCTTTCTTTGGGATTGGAATGAAAACTGACCTTTTCCAGTCCTGTGGCCACTGCTGAGTTTTCCAATTTACTGGCATATTGAGTGCAGCACTTTCACCAGCATCATCTTTTAGGATTTGAAACAGCTCAACTGGAATTCCATCACCTCCACTAGGTTTGTTCATAGTGATGCTTTCTAAGGCCCACTTGACTTCACCTTCCAGGATGTCTTGCTCTAGGTGAGTGATCGCACCATCATGATTATCTTGGTTGAGAAGATCTTTTTGTACAGTTCTTCTGTGTATTCTTGCCACCTCTTCTTAATATCTACTGCTTCTGTTAGGTCCATAGCATTTCTGTCCTTATTGAGCCCATCTTTGCATGAAATGTTCCCTTCATATCTGATTTCCCCTCATCCTTAAGAACCAGAAATGAAGCCTGCGTTATACTCTCTTGGTTCATTGACTATATTTAACACATTCTGTTGCCTTTTTATTTAGTTGAATATGGTCCCAATAAGATAAGGTACCCCTGATACTTGTGAAAGTGAAAGTGTTAGTCCCTCAGTCATGTCCAGCTCTTTGTGATCCCATGGACTGTAGCCCACCAGGCTCCTCTGTCCTTGGAATTCTCCAGGCAAGAATACTGGAGCGGGTTGTCATTCCCTTCTCCAGAAGATCTTCCTGTCTCCGGGGTTGAATGCAGGTTTTCTGCATTGCAGGTGGACCCTTTCCCATCTGAGCCATCAGGGAAGTCCTGATACTTGGCCTCTGATCTTATTTGGAAACAGCATGTGGGCAGATGTGGTTCAATAAAGGATCCTGAGATGAGATGATCCTGGTTTTAGCATGGGCCCTGAGTCCTGTGGCTCAGTTCAGTTCTAGCATCTTAGAAAAGAAAGGAGAGGGAGCCTTGAGACACAGAGTGGGAGCTCAAGTGAAGACAGCGGTGGTGTTTGAAGTGACTGAAGAGGTGTGTCTCCAAACCAAGGACTGTGCTCAGCTACCAAGAAGGTCAGAAGCTGCGAGAAAAGAAATTTCTGTTGTTTTAAGCTACTGAATTTGCAGTATTTTGTTACATTACCCCCAGAAAACTAGCATATACTCTTACTCTCAGAACTCTGAGTTGTTCTGAGTTGAATATATTAGGTGAGATAGACCATCAAGTATGAGGGGCAACAGCTGCCTGTGAGGTCGTCTCTCCACCGGGTGATCACGGAAGGTCCTCACTGCCTCCCAGCTAAATTTGTTTCTATAGCACTCTTCAGCACACAGCATACTTCATGCCATATTTTTCTAAGTTTTAAAAATTGAAGTAGAGTTGACTTATGTATTTTTCCAATTTTTAATGTTTATTGATGTCTTTCTCCCACTAGATGATAAACTCCCTGAGAGCATGGATTTTCACTTGTTTTATTCCTTGTTATCTAGACCAGTGATGTAATGAAATTACTAATTCAGGAGGATTATCGGTTGTCAGTTATCAATTTAGTGAAGGTTTATGATGAAACACTTGTATAACCCCAGAGTACCACTACGCAGATTACTTTCAGGTTGTAAAGGGGAAAATACTGCTATTAAATAGAGAAATCAAATTATCACCACCCTAATATAGTGGTTAATCTTAGTATCATCCATGGTAGGCAACTAGATAGTACACTGTGTTTTCTTAGGTGGTGTAGAATGAAGTTGGTAACATTACTTATGATACTGTGTAGCCACATGTGGTTAACTTAAATCCACAGAGTATCCTTATAGCTCTCAGTTATGAAGTAATTTCACCACAGAGAAGAAATCAGACAAATTCAGAAGGTGGTATATCGTGTAAGATGACAGTTCAGAGTCATTAAAATAAAAGGTTTGTTCCAGATAACAAGAGGCACAAGGAATAAAACAACTAGGTGCAGTGTATGGGCTTGATTTAGATAGGTCAGTCTTAAATGGAACATTTTCCATGAATAGAATTTAAGTTCTCATGTAAGGTGAGATGAACATTTTTTGAAATAAATATAATGAATATGAACTGGAAAAGTATAGGAATATTGAAAGTATTATCTTATGTTGATAAAAATACAGTGTTTCACTGTTCAATAATTATTTCTATTTTATATAACAAGTTACCTCAGTTATATTCGACTCTTTGTGACCCAGTGGACTGTAGCCCTCCAGGCTCCCCTGTCCATGGGGATTCTGCAGGCAAGAATACTGGAGCGGGTTGCCATGACCTCCTCCAGGAGATCTCAACCCAGAAGAGATGAACCCTCATCCCTTATGTCTCTTGCATTGGCAGGCAGGTTCTTTGCTGCTAGTGCCACCTGGGAAGCCCCAAGATAAATGGCTAAAAACAGTATGTATAGAATAATAGTACAGGGAAATATACACATGCAGATTTTTTTTTTAAAATTAGGCACTTAGCGCATAGATTTTTTTGAGTTATTGTTTCTGGATGAAAGGAAGGAAAATTGCCTTTGGGGTACAAGTGAGAGAGGGGAGTGGGTACACAGAGACCAAAGTGCTCCACGTTTCAAGTCATAAACCTGCCACCCACAAAAAGGTTAACTGTTACAATTAGTTTGAAGAGCTGTAGGCCCAGAGTAAGTTTTATAATTGCATGCCTTTAAATTCTCAAAATTTCTGGACCTAAGTGAAATTGATCTTCCCCTAGTTGACCTAAATTAGTGAGTTATATTAACTCATATCATAACTAGCTCCATTTGTTCATTATGTTTCAAAAAAATCTGGAAATTCTCTTTTAATCTTTTTAAAATTTAAATGACTCTACCCCGAAAAGACAGAATGTCAATGTTTGATCTAGAGTTTTATGCGCTTCCTGGCCCATCTCTGCCATGTTTCCTTTCTTCCTTCCTTTAATCCATCCCTCTCTTCCTTCTGCCTTCTTCCTCTTTTCCGTCTCTTTAGTACATCATCTACTAGACCATGGGCTTCCCAGGTGACACAGTCATAAAGAATCCACCTGCTAAGCAGGAGAGGCAGGTTTGATTCTTGGGTTGGGACGATCCCCTGGAGAAAGAAATGGCAACCCACTTCCGTATTCTTGTCTGGGAAATCCCATGGATAGAGGAGCCTGGTGGGCTGCAGGCCATGGGGTCACAAAAGGAGTCGAACATAACTTAGTGCATAAAAAACAACAACCAATACCATATTCATTTCAGATTATTTTTTTAAAGAAAAAATTCAGAGCCCCTGATTTCATTCCTGTTTCTCTTCAGAAAGAAAAGCTTCTAGTGGTATTTTTTTTTGTATGCATGATTTTATACTGTTAAATAAGTATAAACAATCGTTCACTGTTCAGTAAAGCATAAATTTCCATAAGTTGTTTTGATAATATGTTTTTGCTTATTTTTGGACTGTATATATTATACTATACAAATGCTTTGCAACTTTCTTTTGTCAATGTTATATTTTTGAGATTTATCCATGTTGCCATAAATAGCTAGATTTAGTTTGTTCTTTTTAGTTGCTAAAATAGTGTTACATTTTATGAATCTATCAAAATATATCCTTTTAAAATTTAAGTATATTGGGCTATCTGTTTTGTTTCCATAAACATAGCTGTACGTAACATTGGTGTATGGGGATGATCCGGAGGAATGATGTGGGGTGGGAGGTGGGAGGGGGGTTCATGTTTGGGAGTTCGTGTACACCAGTGGTAGATTCATATCAATGTATGCCAAAACCAATAGAGTACTGTAAAGTAAAATAAAGTAAAACGGATGCTCTAAAAATAAAATAAAATAAAATAAAATTTCTTCTTTTGTGCATTTTAGAGAGTTTCTCTAAGATATATACATATGAGCAGAATTACTAGGTATGAGGCTGTGTATATCTTCACCTTTTCTAGACATGCCGAATCATGCTCCCAAGTGGTTGTTCCGGTTGCCATTTCCTTCTCCAAGTTCTATCAGCAGTAAATGAAAATTCCTGTTGAAGTGTATCTGGCCAATAATAGGTATTTTCATACTCTAAAAATTTGCCAACTTGGTAATTGTGAACTGATACCTCATTGTTTTATTTACCTCATTCCTAATAAGGTTAAAAATCTTTTCACATATTAAGTGACCAGTGGCTTTCCTGTTTTGTGAGCTGCCCATTTTTCTGTTGGGTGAGTGAGTTCCATGCATTTTTTTATATGTTCTGGGTGCTAATTCTTTGTTAGGTACATGTGTTACAAATATTTCCTCCCAGTCTGTGACTTGCACTTTCACTGTTTGTAATTGAATCTTATTGTAAAAAAAGCTTATTTTTAATATAGTGTATCTAGTAATTATGTCATTTGTGCTTTTCTGTGTTTTGTTTAAGAATATACTTTAACATCATTTTATCTCCTTTATTTTTTTCTAGAGAGCTTAAAGGTTTGCTTTTCACATTTAGGTTTTTAATCTCCCTGGGTTATTTTTAATATGTAATAGTATTAAGCAGGGAATCATATGGGTATCTTATTTTCTGATCACCACGTGTCTATTAGCTCTTTCTTTTTCCGTTGTAATTACACCTCTGTCACATATCAAATATCCACACATGCAGTTGTTCTCTAGTTTCATTGACCTACTGAGAGTCTGTCATACTCTCAGAATTCTGATTTATAAATGGGATCAACTTTCTGTATTATGCTAATTAGTTGTTACAATTATAGAGATACCAGATTTTGTATAATGAGTTGCATTTGCCAATTTTTCTCAATTCTTTCATTAAGGGTTTTCTTACTGACTTGAATCAATGAGGCCTAGATCCTACTTTCAACTTCATTACTAACTAGTTCTGTGACCTTGGGAAAGTTACTCATGTCACTAACCTTCAGCGTTCTCTTTGCAAAGAAGCAGGTCTTATTACCTAACTCACAAAGTGCAGTTGTTGTGAAGGTTAAATAAGAAAGTGAATGTAGATAATGTAGAGATCCCCAAAATGTTTGCTCATTTAAAAAAATTTTATCATCTGACAGAGAGTCTGAAAATTAGTAGATATGAAATAAAGGCTAATTAAATCAACATTTATACATACACACATACTTTGAAGACCCTTCTTGCCATTCAAAGCTTTAGGGAATTTCACTCATTATGAAGTCACAAGTTTCATTTGTTTTCTCTTCTTGAATAAGAATATACTACCCCTTTTATTAAAGAAATCCAAAACATAAGCCTGGGGGAAATGATTCTAGGGGAGATAACCATTTGAAAACACTGAGTTATCTCTTGGTTTCAGGTAAGATACCTGTGCTTTACATGATTCATTGTAGGTATGAAAGCTGTCAGAGAAAAAAATGGCCATTACAATTATGTGACTTTAAAGTATTTTCCAAAAAAGCCGTATCTGTCATCAGTCATGAAAGCTGATCAAATGCACATGATGACTGACAGACAGCTGGTTCCCATTCATATTAAGTTCCTCTCAAGCGAAAGGAATGTTAAGGCAATCTGGCCTCATATTATGTTGATTCCAAAGTAATTACATTTGTTATTTCCAGGCGATGCAGTAAATCAAGCCGTGGCAAGTAGGTAGATGTTTCACAGAAGTAATTTTGGAGACCATTAAATATGATCACGTGTTGCACTGAGCCCTCTTCTACCTCAAGACAAATGAGGTCCAGTCCAGGTGTGGGGGAGGGGAGAGAATGAGAGACAGACTTCTTTTCTTTGAAAGGTAGGAAAACGTTTTTTGCATGTTGAGGGAGAATTGACAAGAAACAAAGGAGTTTAGTTAAGGCATGCAGGGGTCAAAGGAATGGTCAAACTGCCCCTATGCTAGAGATTTGTTGTCTCTGTTCTCAGTCCAAGGGCTGCCAAGTCCAGCTGCTTCCCAGGCAGTCATGTACCTCCCCCAAACACACCTGCTATCCCAGCATTTCCTCTGCTGTGGAGCAAGCTGGCCCTTAATTAATGTCTACAGCACAAGGTTTATGACCCTTCTGATTTCATTATAGTTTGAAACTCTGTGGAGCTTCCTCCCATTCACATAAAGGCCAAATGCTTTTAGAATCCTTTAGTAAACCGATTGCCTAAAGGCTGAATTCAGGAAGGAATCTAATATAGACACTAAATGATTATTTTGTTGTCTCAAAGTCTCTGTTCAAAATGGACATAATTCTTCTTTTAACCTGTGGTCTGGCCTCCCCTTAATACCAGCTTCCTAAAGTGTTATCAGAATGCAAGAATAAAGAAAACCAAAGCTGAATTTGACGTTAAAAGGGATCCTTGCCTTAAACAGAGATTGGCGTAAGAGTAGAATTAAGACTCATTGACTCTAACATTTTTTCCTGTAGACATCAGAGATCTGTCAGTTGCTCAGAGCATTTTAAAGAATTGGGGAATAAAAATTCTGGAATGCTTTAGAGAACTGCCGGGAAGCCTTAGGAAAAGGTGACCTGTGGAAGACTTTCCCAGCTCTGCGCCATTCCTGGAGAGAGCACACAAACTGGTTCCATGTGGAAGGTGGCAGGGGAGGGCATGGCTCCTGATCACTAGGGGTAGGCTGGTTTCAATTGCCATGAAACATCCAGGGGTGAAGATTTTTCACTTCATGTCTCTTCAGAGAAATTGGGCCCTTCTCATTGTTCCTGTAACATGGTTTAACCTGGCCAGTGTTTGTCAGTGATTTAGCTTATAGCCTACAGAATTTCACTCGGGGAACCTGAAATCAGAAATAACATAAACACATGAGGATGTGTAGAGAGTAGGAGAGAAGGAGTGAGAATTATCAATCAAATGGAAATATAAACAAACAAACAAACAAATATATACATATATTATATATAAAATTTCAGGGCTTCCCTGATGACTTGGATGGTCAAGAATCTGCCTGCAATGCAGGAGACCTGGGCTCAGTCTCTGGGTCAGGAAAATCCCCTGCAGAAGGGAATGGCTACCCGCTCCAGTATTCTTGCCTGGAAGATCCAATGGACAGAGGAGCCTGGCAGGCTACAGTCCATGGGGTTGCAAAGAGCTGGACAGGACTGAGCAACTGATACTTTTTTGCTTTTTCATACATATATATGTGTGTGTGTGTATATATATATATATATATATATCTTTTTTCTTAGTTTCTCTCCTCCAGATTCATTTGCTATATTTACATGTTATATTTAAAAATGAGCCAGAAACAGCTTATTAAGGGAAGTGGGTTTTGTTTTCCTCATTTGGAAAACACTTGAAATTCCAAAACACTCACTACGTAACATGAAGTTTTAGAGCAAGTATGATTGATTATGTAAATGGGGAGGAAAATAAATATATAAATATCTATGTACAGTTCATGCATTGTATTATACAGGTACATAAGACAATGTATGCTTTGCCTTCGGGAGATCCAAAATAGTAGATACTGTGAAATGTTCTGAGAAAAGCAGACTACAGGAGCCCACACAAAATGACATGACATGATGGTGATATCACATTTTTCTTAGTTTATTCATTTCTTTCCTCTGCTTCATGTGAAGATGTCATAAACATCTCAGCCTACACTGAGAGTGCTAACATACTGCTCTGTGGAGCCCAATAGTCCCAGTCATGCCTGAACTGGATCCCACATGCTTATTTCCCCTGCCTGGGGAACATCACACTCACTGTCTGCAGCCAGAGTCTGATCTGCTTGGGGTTGCGGATTCTCATGCTGGTTTCCCACTAATCACCTGTGTGAATTTGGAGACCTCACTTCACCTTTTAGCCCCTGGTATCCATTTACTTGGCACAGAATAATTTGCAATACATTTTGATTAATTAACTAACTAGGAGTGTGAGTTTGATCTTGTAGTCTGAAGACACCTCTGCCCCATTCAACAATTTTTTGTTACCATATTTGACTCAGAAAAAAATAACAGATTTTTAGTGTCTTGACTAACAAGATGGTACGTCAACTGGCAAACTTAACCTTTTCCAGATATGCCAAGAAAGATGCACTTGAATATTAGTATGAAATCCTGAAACTATTTGTTCCCACTGTGGGGTTTTGAACGCAGGTAGTAATAACAAGAAGTCATTACACATGGGATGACTTTGAATACTGTTTCAAAATGATTTAAACAGTGCACTTCTTCCTCCAACAGAATGTAACTTTCCTCCAAAGCACATGGCTTAGGGAGTGCAGCACAAGTTAGACTTCAGACCCATTCACCCCCTTATCTAAACAACACTTTAGGGCACCACTGTGCCATGCACTCCTAAAACCCTAGAGGTATCATGTGTATGATGATCCCAAGTCAAACCTAAACCTTTCAATGTCTGGGAGGTGATCATATCACCTGTACCTATTAAACAGTGACTCCGTTTCTCCTTCCCCTCAGCCCATCAGTTCAGCTCAGTTCAGTTGTTCAGTCATGTCCAACTCTTTACAGCACCATGAACTTCAGCACGCCAGGCTTCATTGTTAATTACCAACTCCCAAAGTTTGCTCAAACTCATGTCTATCAAGTTGGTGATGCCATCCAACCATTTTATCCTCTGTCATCTCTGTCATCTCTGTCATCCTCTGTCATTCTCCTCCTGCTTTCAATCTTTCCCAGCATCAGGGTCTTTTCCAATGAATCAGCTCTTTGCATCAGGTGGCCAAAGTATTGGAGTTTCAGCTTCAGCATCAGTCCTTCTAATGAATATTCAGGACTGACTGCCTTTAGGATTGACTGTCTTGATCTCCTTGCAGTCCAAGGGACTCTCAAGAGTCCTCTCCAACATCACAGTTCAAAAACATCAATTCTTTGGCACTCAGCTTTCTTTATAGTCCAGCTCTCACATCTATACATGATTACTGGAAGAACAATAGCTTTGACTAGTTGGACCTTTTTCAGCAAAGTAATGTCCCTGATTTTTAATATGCTGTCTAGGTTGGTCATAGCTTTTCTTCCAAGGAGAAAGTGTCTTTTAATTTCGTGGCTGCAGTCAGCATTTGCAGTGATTTTGGAGCCCAAGACAATAGAGTCTGTCATGGTTTCCATTGTTTCCACATCTATGTGCCAAGATGTGATGGGACTGGATGCCATGATCTTCATTTTTTGAATGTTGAGTTTTAAGCCAACTTTTTCACTCTCCTCTTTCACTTTTATCAAGAGGCTCTTTAGTTCTTCTTCACTTTCTGCCATAAGAGTTTGCCTCAGCCCATGGTAACCTCCATTCTACTTTATGTCTCTGTGAATTTTCTTACTCTAGCTACCTCATACAAATGGAAGTGTAAGATATTTATCCTTTTGTGCTTGGTGTATTTCATTTGGCACTATATTTTCACAGTTCATCCATGTTGTAGCATGTATCAGAATTTCATTTCTTCTTTGGGCTGAATATTCTACTGTGTGAGTGTACACATTTGTTTATCTGTTCATTCATTTGGGTTTTTTCTACCTTTTGATTGTTATGAATAATGTTGCCATGAACATTGGCATTTAAGTATCTGTTTTAGTTGGTTTTCAATTCTTTTGGGTATATTCTTAGAATTGGAATCACTGGATCATGTGGTAATTTTATGTTTAACTATTGCACAGTGACTGAACTATTTTATATAACCACCAACAATGCATAGGTGTTCTGATATCTGCATACCCTCACTAACACATTACTATTTTTTAAAAATGTTACTTTTTTAAATAAAAAAGTTTTAAAACAAAAAATTGTTATTTTTTAGAAATAACAGCCTAATGGATGTGAGATAGTATTTCATTGTAATTTTGATTTGCATTTTCCTAATAATTAATGGGGCTTCCCTGTGCCTCAATCAGTAAAGAATCTATGTGCAATGCAGGAAATCCAGGTTCGATCCCTGACTTAGGAAGGTCCTCTAGAGTAAGAAATGGCAACCCACTCCAGTTTTCTTGATTGGGAAATCCCACAGACAGAGGAGCCTGGTCTGTTATAGTCCATGGGGTCACAAAGAGTCAGACATGACCTAGCAACTAAACCACCACCACCACCACCACCAATGATTAATGATGTTGAATATTTTTTTCATGTGCTTACTATTTTTATGTCTTCTTTGAAAAAATGTCCATTCAAGTCCTTTGCCCATATTCATATTGTTTTTGTTGTGGTGGTGAGTTGTGGGAATTTCTGTATATTCTAGATAATAATTCTTTATCAGATTCATGATTGGCAAATATTCTGTTTTGTGAGCTGCCTTTTCAATCTGTTGATAGTGCCCTTTGATGTGCAAAAGTTTTAAAATTTGGGGGAATCCCAGTTCATCTATACTTTCTTTTGTTGCTTATATATCTAATTTTAGTATATGAACTAATGGTGATGTTCACCTCCCACATGTCCATTTGTCAGCTGATAGAGAAGCTGTATTGTAGGAAGTGGAATTCCACGTCATGGGCAGTTGGAAATGGTGCCCTCGTGTGATTGATCACTGCCAATATACTGTAGTGCATTGTAGTTCCTTGTCCTCTTACGTGGATTTTTGGATCATATTTTTATGTTATTTATATATTTTCACTTGTGTATTTTTCTAAATTAATCTTTATAGTTATGGAGCAAATGGCTGATAAAATGTCTTGCACAGAAAGCTCAAATGTAAGGTAAAACTAATACTAAAAGATGAAGTGGGAGCATGGTCGAGTTGTCACTTCTAGTAGGAGCTTTTTGCCAGTCACATTAAGAAGGTCTGACAAGAAGTCATTAAAAATCTTGAGTATCAATGTAACTCTTTTATTTATTTATTAAAAATATTTTATTTTTTGTTTGACTGTGGCAGTTCTCAGTTGCAGCACTCGGGATCTTCAGCATTCATTGTGACTTTTAAGCTCTTAGTTGTGGCCTGTGGGATCTAGTTCCCCGACCAGGGATTGAACCTGGGCCTCCTGCATTGGGAGTGTGATGTCTTAGCCACTGGACCACCAGGGAAGTTCCTCAACACAAGTATTTAAAAATGTGAATTTATCTCTACTATGTTCAACAACATATCATACTCTAAGTATATATTAATATTATGTATTAGGATATTATCAATGGTAGTATAGAAATATGAAAACTTGCATGATGTTCATAAATATTATTTTATTATTGGTCATATCATTTTAAATTCTTTTAAACATTATTGCATCAAGAACATGTTTTTAGAGTAGGTTGATATCACATACATACAAAAATTTTTATTTATATAGCCAATACTGGGGATGAATCCTCCAGGTTTTTTTTATTTTTTATTATTTTAATAGGGTTATTTCAAAAAGTTCAGAGACCACTGTGTTCCATAAAGAGAACTAATCTTACAAACACATTTGTCTATCAGCATTGTTGGCTAGGAAACTGGCAAACTTTTATGCCTGGAGTTTCTTCTCATTTTAAAACTATAACATTGACTTGACTCCGGTCTGTTTGGCAAAAGTTCCCTGATGGATCACTGAAAAGGCAGCAAAGGATTAGCATGGTTGGCTTTATTATTTATGTGACAAGTGTGCTTTTTTGGTCCATGTTTGTACAGAGTTTGTGTGTGTATAGTTGAGTATCCTCGAGACAAAACAATTATCACCCCAGGAGACTGATTGGATGCCAGAAGAAAAATACCATAGCTGAGTTCAGTGATGAAAATCATTCTGGGTCTAAGTTGTGTTAATAATGAAGATAATTTTCTCAACAGCAAAACTACGGCTAATCAGTCACACTGATTCTGGATTTCTTGCTGTGCCATTCTATCCATACTCTTATCCGAGCTACAGATTTGCTGGAGTTCTTGTTCACCCAGACAGTTTCCCACTTCTCACTCCTCTGCCCATTTCACTGCTCATGAATACTTCCATCAGAGAGCAAGCCAGGACAGAGATGGGAATTTTATCTGGTGGTTTTATTCTCTTGTTGTTTACATTGGCATGAAATTTTGGGGTTATACGTGAATTTTCTTTATCCATGTGGATCTTCACTTCAGAGCTGTGAATAATCAACTGCCAATCAAGCCTACTTTCATAACAACTGTCTTAAAACCAAGACAGGCTTTTCCGGTCATGCTTTAGGTGGCCACAGCTGTAAAGTCATTTATGAGAAAACCTAGCATTTTGATGTGACTTTATAATCAACTTTTGCATTTCTTTGAAACTAGAATGGGAGCAAAGCCAGGCTAGGCACTGACATTTTTTTCCACATAAGATAGCCTGAAATTAATAGAGAATGAATCATGAGGTTTGAAGGGAACTGAAAGTGTACCATAACTTGCCTTCTTCAAGAAATTGTGGTTATCTGAAATCTAAAGTAAAAAGCTTCCTTTTCTAGGGAGTTAACTCTCTCCACACAAGTCTCTCTACAAAATCCTGTTCAGTGATGAAAATCATTCTGGGTCTAAGTTGTGTTAATAATGAAGATAATTTTCTCAACAGCAAAACTACGGCTAATCAGTCACACTGATTCTGGATTTCTTGCTGTGCCATTCTATCCATACTCTTATCCGAGCTACAGATTTGCTGGAGTTCTTGTTCACCCAGACAGTTTCCCACTTCTCACTCCTCTGCCCATTTCACTGCTCATGAATACTTCCATCAGAGAGCAAGCCAGGACAGAGATGGGAATTTTATCTGGTGGTTTTATTCTCTTGTTGTTTACATTGGCATGAAATTTTGGGGTTATACGTGAATTTTCTTTATCCATGTGGATCTTCACTTCAGAGCTGTGGATAATCAACTGCCAATCAAGCCTACTTTCATAACAACTGTCTTAAAACCAAGACAGGCTTTTCCGGTCATGCTTTAGGTGGCCACAGCTGTAAAGTCATTTATGAGAAAACCTAGCATTTTGATGTGACTTTATAATCAACTTTTGCATTTCTTTGAAACTAGAATGGGAGCAAAGCCAGGCTAGGCACTGACATTTTTTTCCACATAAGATAGCCTGAAATTAATAGAGAATGAATCATGAAGTTTGAAGGGAACTGAAAGTGTACCATAACTTGCCTTCTTCAAGAAATTGTGGTTATCTGAAATCTAAAGTAAAAAGCTTCCTTTTCTAGGGAGTTAACTCTCTCCACACAAGTCTCTCTACAAAATCCGAAGAGACTTCCTTTTAGTCTGCTCCAGATGACCATGTCTTCTTAACTGTTTCAAGTGTAGGGGAGCTTTCTGCATCTTCAACTGATCTCCAGCTGGCTGACTTCTTCCCTTATCACATCCTTTCTTATCATATTCCTTTATTGCATCTCTGGCTCTCTCATTCTTTAGTCCCATGCAAACTGTTCTTTGGCTTTGCTGAATCTCTAGGTTTATGACCATTCCATTTCTCTGCTAGTCTGCGAGCCATCTTTGACTTCACACACATATCTGTTTAGTCAGGATCTTACCCCAGCTTCTCTCTTAACGGTAGCTTCAGTTATCCCTGGTCCCTTTTCTGAACTTATCCCCCAGTTCCCCCAAGCTCAGTCCCTGACCCCATTGAATAACCAGACCCTGCTATCAGGGGAAAATGTTCACTGACAGGCCCAAATGAGAGAGGGGTAATAGGCAACATAGCCTTGTGCATCCATGTCCCTGGAGACCCCTAGCACTTTTCTGAAATCTTTGTCAACTTGTGATATGGTCCCAAGATACAGCCTCAAAAAGTGTGGCATCCAGACTTTAATTTTCCACTCAGGAATGAATGTAGAAAGCTAGGTAGAGTATCACTCTCACCTTTTTATTAGAAAATATAGCCAGGCAAACTGCAAGTTCGCTGCTTTTATTGAAATCAACAGAGAGCTCAGTTTTTAAGGCAACTGACTAGTATGAAATCTAAGACTGGATAGGCCCCTGTTGGGTGAGATGGGATCCTATCACTTGCTTACCTGGGATAAATATAGTCAGATGCTGGTGAGTGGCATTTAGCAGGACCCATCTCCCCTTTTTGACTTGATGAATTATGGAACCATTCATTCTCCAGGATGAATGGTTCAGGCAGGAAAAACAAATTATATTTATAAAAGGATACTTGACATTTGGTTCATCAAACTAAGGATACCTGGAGTTATTTTAAAGACCTCACATTTTCTCAGCAGAAGGAATCATCTGTCTGTGGGCCAGACCCTGGTCCAATTTCTTATTCAGCTCTTGACTTAAATTGAGTAAGTCTTTATTGGAATTAGACTACTGCGCNCATCAAACTAAGGATACCTGGAGTTATTTTAAAGACCTCACATTTTCTCAGCAGAAGGAATCATCTGTCTGTGGGCCAGACCCTGGTCCAATTTCTTATTCAGCTCTTGACTTAAATTGAGTAAGTCTTTATTGGAATTAGACTACTGGGCTCTGTGTCTCCTGGAATTGATCTCCTCCAGGATCTAAATATTCTCAGTTAATGAGACCCCTTCTTGTTATTGCTTATAAAGTCACTAATACTTTTCTGAGAGTTTACGAATGCAATTTATGTTACTGTGTATCAACCCATAGAATAACCTAAGTAATTGTTTTCTCATTAAAGTGCTCTTAGCTCGCGTATTATAGTAAGAGTTTTATTCAGAAGGGTTACTTCTGGTCATTAGAAATTCTAACTGTTTTTTTCATCTTTAATTTTATATAAACTGGTTGCTTGGTTATTTATGAGCTTATTTATAGATGATTTGTTCCACTGTTTATATTTCTAATTAGGAAATGCATAAAATCAATTGTTAATGATGTGTAAGTCAGTAAGATAACTCTTTGAGGGAGTGTAAATGTAAGACCTGGGGATTTTATGAAGAGATGACTCTCCTGCTGGTCTCCCAGAAGGCGTCTGTTTTGCTTTGTGTTTCTCCTGGCCTTTCTGAAGCACAAAACCAAAGTGAAGGGGAATGGAAGGGGCTCAGAGTTAATCCTGTGTCCAGGGAACAAACTTAAACTAATTGTTCCACCAGAGGTTTGGACCCATGACGTATACCTCATTATATTTAATATCAAGGTCTAACCAACTGAGCTAGTAAGGAAGAAACCTGTGAGAGCATCATGACATCAAATCTAAAGCAATGCATGAAACACATCACCCCAGCTGCTTCTATTGTAACCATTAACCAAAAGAATTTTGCAAACTATCTTTTTAGGAGAAGTTTCTGATAAATCTTCCAAAGTTAGAAAATTCTTCAGGATTCAACAGCATGGATTCAGTGCTTTGACAGACTTCATAGGGAATGACAGTCCTTTCCAGACTTAATGAAATAACTGTTGGTATTTTCAAAACAAAAGGAAAGATTTCTTTTCTATCATGTGTCAAATGATAAAATGCCATAGGATATTGGAACAATTACCATCAATGTTTACTTCAAGAGGGAAAGTGAGGATCGACTTGACTTCCTATTGACTCATTCTGGGCATGTCAGAATTGTGTCATTCATTCATGCATGCATTTTAAAAAGTTTTTATTTATTTATTTCTTTTTGGCCATGATGGTCCTTGTTCCTGTGCATGAGCTTTCTCTACTTGCAGCAAGCAGGGGCTATTCTCGTTGTGCGCGGCTTCTCCTCGCAGTGGTTCCTCTAGTTGTGGAGCACGGGCTGTAGGACTCAGAACTTTCAGTCTTTGTGACATGGAGGCCCAGGAGTTGCGGCTAATGGGCTCATGGAAACAAGGCCTGGTTTCCATGGAGCCTGTATTATTGCAGAGGCACATAGACAGTAAGCATGTAAGCAGATAAATGAGCAAGAATTGATCATTAAACAGTGATAGCACATGATTTTTCTTTTGGGTTTGAAATTGTGCATTTGATTGTTACCTGCTCTTCTTATTAGTGCTGTGAACTTAGAAAGCTTTTTGGAGAGTTTTCTGAGTGTCAGGGTTTTTGTCTGTAAAATGATGCAGTTCTGCTATATCAAATAGTACAATATAAGTAAAACACATGGCACTTGGCAGGCACTCAAGAATTATTAGCGCTTCCTTCCAGTGAAAGAGAGTGATACAGTGCTTATCCCGCTTACAATAACCAGGTGTGACTTATTTTGACTGCTAGGTATAAAAAGTTTAGAAAATTTTTTCAAAAAAAACTTTTAGAAAAAAGTTTAGTAAAGAATTTGAGCTATGGAACTTTGCAGAATGATTTGATTACAATATGCACAATTCCCTTAAGAACATTGTTGGCCTTAGACATAAAGGTAGTTCCATTATAACCCTGCTTTCCAAGATAAAATGAGCATTTGCTAAATCGTGTTTAACTTTCCACTAGTGATTTATGACACTCTTTATCTGAAGATATTTTTCTTCCAACTTTCAGAGTTGAGGAACAGAGAAGATGATAGGTTAAGGGGAGAACTGCATATTTAACTTACAACTTTTCATCTCTGTGCACTGATCTAAGCATTCCTTTCTCCAGGTAGAGGTTTGGCATTTGAAAAGCAAAGGGATCAAGTTTCTTGGCACTCTGTAGCCCGAAACATTTATCAAAATAAACCCCAGGAGCTGGGCCCAGCAGTATCCTTGGGAGATTAGAAGAAAGCTGTGCATGTGGCAAGGGGTGTGGGAGAGGGGAGATGATTGCCCTCTAGGGAACTGATTCCTGGAGGTTTCTGTGCTCCAGCCGACTCTCTCTCTGTTAGTAACAAAAGACTTGCCTTTCTCAGCCCGAGGCATCTGGCTTCATCCCCAGATGTTCTCCAGGCCAGAGTAAGATACAGAAAAATATCTGGATGTTTGGATTTAATAATACCTGGTACTGTAATAATGATGATGATAGTAATAATAATTATATGAGTGATTATATTTATAAAATGTTATATGTTTAGTATTTATCAGTAAGTTAGAACTATAAAAAGTTTTATAAACTATAATTGGATTACATGAAATATTTATATAATAATAAGCATTTTTATTACAGAAATAATAGTATTTTGGTGTGCTTACTAAGTACACACACCACCTCTTTGAAACTCCAACCAAAGTATTTTGATTCAGGTATTTCCTGAATATTTTCTATGCAATATCTCCCCACTGCACTGAAAAGAAAACTGAGACAAAGTTAAGCCAAGTGACTTCTCCCAAGTCAAGTAACAGGATCTGAGATGTGAATTCAGGCAGTACAACTCTGAACTTCACTATGTTCAGTTTTGTTTTCTATTATTGATCAAATGTTTTAAAAGAGCAAAACATATGGGATGTGAAGGATCAGCCTCATACTGTTGAGATCCATGATGCAAAAATGGCAATGTTTGCCTTCCTCAGAAAAAATACAGAGGATGTGCCTTCCCCTCTGCATCCTAGCTGATGCTGCAGGCTCAGACAAAGCTCTCATTTAATTAGCAAATATAGTAAAGCAATTAAGTAAAAAGGAGGACGCCTCTGTGATTTGTAGAGAGAATTTATAGCCTTCATTTATTGAAGTCAAAATAGCTGTGTTTCATTTTCTTTCCTTGATGTCAATTTATATTTTAGTCCTTGTTGTTTTTCCGTTTTCAAGGAAGTGACCCCATAGCTGTTTTTCTTGTGTGCTCATGGACCCAAAACCCAGATATTTCAAACATAACCTTCCCGACCTTAGGCTATTTTCTTGGCCAATCACTATGCTCAACTCTGAAGAAGTCTTTCAGGCTCATTTGCTACTGGACTCGGAGGTGAGAGCTTGCACCTTCTGGGTTTTTGTTTACAAAAGTTGTTTTCATGCAAAATAATGCCCTGTGCTACAGAAAAACTAAGTTGGGGGTTGCTATTCACTTCAAAGGACTCACACTAGGCTGGAATGTTCTTCTGAGGTCACAAGCAGTGGAAGAATTGTGAAAAGCTAATGTTGCAGGTCACTGACTTGGCGCTGCTTTCCAAGATGTCACCTGAAGCAACACAGATTTAGTCCTATTTTTGTAAAAGCAGAATTATAAAGTCTCTTGACCGCAAGAATTAGCTTCCCTCTGCCATACTTTCTGGTTTTAATGTCACCTCTGGTAGATTCAGTGAATTTCTGCACTTGTTGTGAATCAAAAACTCTGAGAATTCATAGCCCAAATTGACTTATTGGCTTAATATTTTGGAGTTTTCAGTTAATCTGGTGCTTTTCAACCAACCTCATTCAGCAGTATATCTGCAAATGTGTTTTAATGTGATATTAGTCTGGGAAATGAAACTAAAGAGTGGTGGAAAGAAAGACAAAGAGAAGTTTTCTTGAGTCCAACATTTTTGCCTCGGTTTTTAGCTCAAAAGCTAAAACAATTCATTTATTCATCTAGCAAATGTTGTGATCCTTTACTATGTCCTGAGTGTGATAAATGACTCTAGGGGGATATGAGGCTTTCTTGAAATACTTTAAATACTTTCTTGAAATACTTTTAAAATACTTTTAAAATGCTTTCTTTAAATACTTGAAATATTTAATTTGGTTACAGGATTCAATTTTTTATCTGTGTTTTCCAAAGGAAGAATTAAGAGCAATGGTTGGACATATAAAATGCAGACTTCAACTGGATTATAGTAATTTAATAGTGAACACTCTACAAAATAGTGAGCTTCTTGTTACTGGTAGGAGTCAGAGGCCTGTCATTCAGAAGGTTTCTGCTTGGAAAAGTCACTGAGTTGATGTTAATTAAGCTTCCAGTCTGGAAATGCTGCAGTTTTGCGACTTCAGTGTTTACTTTGAGTGGTTCCCAATCTCCTTGAGAAGATCAGGACCTGAAGTCTGCACATCTTTACTGGCATCCTTCAAGCAGGAATTAAGGGCAATAAAATAGGTGTGAAGACCTCTGACTTTTACACCTAGCATGCTGTATATTACCTCATTTTTGAGCACTGCAGGCTGGTGGTAGCTTATTATAACAGAAATCCAAACCAAAGTCTTTTCTATTACAATAAAGAGAAGGTAACATGTTTTATTTTGAAGTATTAATATTTTCAAATGTGCTGTAATTTACAAAGCTTTCTCTAGCATCACTGCCTTAAACAATTCTTTTCTTTCTTAACAAGTTGAACCTGAAAGGTAATGATCTTTCCAAGTCATAAAACCTCAGTTCCTCTGAATTAAAATTTAAAAAGAAAAACACATGTGCTATTAGCACAGATCTAACTGTAGAGCATAATATATGTTTGTATTAAAGGCATACACATAGCTAGGTATATTTGCAACAGATATAAAAATAGGCCTTGATGTTACTTCAAGTAGTTACTATACGTTCCTTATATTAAAAAAATCTTCCCTAATGACTGAGGGCCTTAGTTTTTAATCACTTTCAGTCCCACAGAACAACTAAGATGTATTTGATACATAAACTGAAAACCAGAGTTATGAGACTCTTGAACATTTCCTGTATTCATTATTTTTATATATTTTACTTTTGTTAATAACAGATTTATTTTTTCAAGTAATTCTTCAATGCCTTTCTGCATTTTTATTAATAGATTTTAATTACTGATAATTGCAGAAGTAGTTAATTCGAATTGATATCTTTTGAGTTGCTGTTTTAAACAGACATTGTCTTAGTGACAATTATCTAAACTTAAGAGAAACTTACACATTCTTCAGTAGCAGAACTCAATGCTTCTGAATGCCAACAACTATGAACAACCCATAGTGAAGGGGGCTCTTTACCCAGGCCCTGAGGTCTTTGTCATGATAACACAAGAAAGAATTTTCTCAAGCAAGGACTACATCAAAAAAATGGCAGATCAAACAAAACCCATAACCTCTTAAGCCTCAGGTGATTTTAAATGACAGGAGAAGGAAGCATAGCGAAGTTGATTTAAAAACACTTTAGACACATATATAAAGGGGACTCTTTACGCTGTCTCTTATACACATCTAGANTTCTCAAGCAAGGACTACATCAAAAAAAATGGCAGATCAAACAAAACCCATAACCCCTTAAGCCTCAGGTGATTTTAAATGACAGGAGAAGGAAGCATAGCAAAGTTGATTAGACACATATATAAAGGGGACTCTTCTTTACGTACTCAGAACTTCTCACTTAATGAAGTAACCATTATCTTCTTTGACCTATTTGAATTTTATTTATTTTTTACATAGGCTCCACTTTGGGGAATTAACCTTCTGCTCCAGTTGTAGGAACACCATTCTCATTATACAAGTCAGACTGGGAAGGTTGCTGCTGCTGCTGCTAAGTCATTTCAGTCGTGTCCGACTCTGTGTGACCCCATAGACGGCAGCCCACCAGGCTCTTCCATCCCTGGGATTCTCCAGGCAGGAATGCTGGAGTGGGTTGCCATTTCCTCCTCCAATGCATGCATGCATGCTAAGTCGCTTCAGTTGTGCCTGACTCTGTGTGACCCCATAGACAGCAGCCTACCAGGATTCTCTGTCCACAGGATTCTCTAGGCAAGAATACTGGAGTGGGTTGCCATTTCCTTCTCCCCTGGGAAGGTTGAGGGGCATTAATTGTCATCCCCCAAGTAAAAATCCAAGTGCTCACATAGAAGGTGTGGCAGCACTAACTAAACCCACATTAACTTGAAGAAAATTTTTGTGAGTCATTCACAGATAATTTCTGAATCATATGCAGAAGAATCTTTTTGGAAGAAGAATGTAGTGTGAATGGCAGTTTTGTCTCTCCCTCCTGATGTTAATAGTACTCCCACAGAAACAGTTTTACATTCCGCTGCACCCCAAGGCATCCGAAAGGATCCTCTTTCCTCACATGTGCATGTATACTTGGAAACAGTAGATTTGTTCTGAAAAGGAGTTTCCCAGAGTTGCCCTGGCTACATCAAAAAACTTTTTTTTAGTTTACAAAATTTATGAAATACTGACTTAGGCTTTATGAAAAAGGCAGAGCTTCTGTCCTCAAGAAACTTGCAGTGTAGTTGTGTAGTACTGGTTCGGTTGTTCAGTCACATCCGACTCTTTGTGACTCCATGGACTGCAGCACACTAGGCTTACCTGTCCTTCACTGTCTCCCGGAGTTTGCTCAAACTCATCTCATCCTCTGTCTCCTCCTTCTTCAAATTAACAATATTAATAGTTACATAGACGGATGAGTGTGGTCGGACGGGAGAAAGCTCCCAGCTCCTGTGAATGCCTGTGAGCATCATGAATGTTAATCCACAGATGTTTCTTTAATTGTTTCCTAATTAGTCAATCCACCAGGCTCCTCCGCCCATGGGATTTTCCAGGCAAGAGTACTGGAGTGGGGTGCCATTGCCTTCTGCAATTAGTTGATGACATGGTATTATCTAATTAGAGACTCTTAGGAAGGAAATTAGCATTGGATAGTTATTAATTCATTCCTTGTTCCAAAGTAGAAATGTAACATGTTTGCACCTGTTACCTACTCTAAATAGGCTTGTGATATTTTGGTCATGTCTTCAATAAAGAGCTGCATATGAAGATGGTCCCAGAATTTGTTATTTACTGTTGGTAGAGCTAAAATAAGATCTTGGTCATGGCTGAATCACAGGTAATCTCAGCCATTAAAGGCTTGACCAGCAAGACTGAACTGCCCTGCAAAGCAGTTCAAATCACTAGTGTTTAGTGTTCGATGACAGTGAGCCCTTCTATGTCTTCAATAAAGAGCTGCATATGAAGATGGTCCCAGAATTTGTTATTTACTGTTGGTAGAGCTAAAATAAGATCTTGGTCATGGCTGAATCACAGGTAATTTCAGCCATTAAAGGCTTGACCAGCAAGACTGAACTGCCCTGCAAAGCAGTTCAAATCACTAGTGTTTAGTGTTCGATGACAGTGAGCCCTTCCAGGAAAACCAAAAGCTATAAAATGGGGAGAGAGGTGCTGAGGAGATAGGCTAAGAAACAAGATAGAAACAATCTAGAACCAGGGACCAAGCATCTTCTTAAGCAATTACTGCCTTTCCCCCCTTCCCAGGACTTCCTAACCCCTTTTTTCTTATCTTTATCCTTTTTCATAGCTATTCAGAAATGAATGACAATAAGTTTTCAGTGTCCTGCCATATTTTTTTCTACTGTAGGATTTAGGAAACCACAAGTTCAAAGTTAATTTTTAAACTTATGAAAGGCTTATTATAGATTAGGTAAACTTGTCTCCATGCTATTCTTAGGCAAGTGCCAGAATAGTATTTCCAGCCAATGGATATTTTATTCCTTTAAAAGAAATAAGTAAATAGATTGTCCAGAGGAGTACTCTTGACTCTCTTTTAATTTCTGACTGTGTATGGTCAACATTAACAGGACATAGGTTTGGGCCCATGTGGAAGGAATTTGTGCTATCCACAACTCTTGAAATACGGTGACTGTTGAATTGCAGGTAATGAACCAATCATAGGCACATAAGTTGTTCTTGCTCAGGTGGTAGGTTCAAATTCCTGATTTATAAGTTAATATTTTGTCCTTCCATTGTATAGAAGGAAATGGTAGCTGTTTGAACAGTTAAAAAAAAAAAAGAACTTAAAATGTATCTTCTGTTTTAGTGTCAATTGAGCAAAATTAAGCAATCCAATTTGTTTGAAATTATGCCCTGTGAATAGCCCTGTTGGTGAGGCAACACCAGTAGACCATGTAGATGACGCTCAGTCACTGAAGAACGATGGGGCTCGGGAGAGTGAGACAGAATCTTTCACCCTGCCCCTGAGTGAGGCACACACTTCTGATCCAGCTAAGGAGTAGTTTGTTCCCAGATGTGAAGTGACAGCGTGGGAAGTGATGCTGCGAGGCTGTCTGTTTTAGAGCTTTGTTCAGCGGCTTCTGATTCTAGCTATGACGCATTAGTTCTTACCAGACTCATCTTTCTGATGATACTGAGCCAAAAAGCTGGATTAAAAAAATGCAAGATAAACGAACAAACAGAAATATTTATGGCGTCACTGGAGAACAATTGAGATAGCCAGGACTTGAAGGGCTGAGAACCCAGAGAACAGAAATAGTTGAGATGAATCCTTCATCCATTGCTGCTTTCACCCCTCAGGGTATGGCATGCAGGTTGAAAAGAAAGCACCTTTGAGTTCTTGCAGCTTCTCTGGGAAAGGGATACAAAAAAATTGGACCTTAGAGCTATAAGACAACTAGGACTAGAAAGGTCTTTGTGTTGAGAAGAGAATCTGTAGAGATGTAGAGATGTAGAGATGACCATGAATTGAGCACAGCTTTCTATTATTTAAACTTTTTTAAAAAACATTTTATTATTTTTTAAAGATTCTTTATATTCTATTGTGCTTTACAACTTTAAAAAGTTTCACACATGTACGTTCATATAATCTCTTAATAACTTTTTATTTTTTTCAAAGTGAAAACAAGCAAATTTTATTCACCATTTTCTAATTAAGAAGATCAAATGTCAGGGTTTTTTTTATACTTTTCTTTTTTACTTTACAATGTTATATTGGTTTTGCCATACATCAACATGAATCTGCCAGGGGTGTACATGCTCTATTTTAAAATCTCCTAATGACACCACTCTTCTGGCAGAAAGTGAATAAGAACTAAAAAGCCTCTTGATGAAAGTGAAAGAGGAGAGTGAAAAAGTTGGCTTAAAGCTCAACATTCAGAAAACTAAGATCGTGGCCTTTGGTCCCATCACTTCATGGGAATAGATGGGGAAACAGTGGAAACAGTGTCAGACTTTATTTTGGGGGCTCCAAAATCACTGCAAATGGTGATTTCAGCCATGAAATTAAAAAAGGTGCTTACTCCTTGGAAGCAAAGTTATGACCAACCTAGATAGCATATTCAAAAGCAGAGACATTACTTTGCCAACAAAGGTCCATCTAGTCAAGTCTATGTTTTTTCCAGTAGTCACGTATGGATATGAGAGTTGGACTGTGAAGAAGGCTGAGCGCCGAAGAACTGATGCTTTTGAACTGTGGTGTTGGAGAAGACTCTTGAGAGTCCCTTGGACTGCAAGGAGACCCAACCAGTCCATTCTGAAGAATATCAGCCCTGGGATTTCTTTGGAAGGAATGATGCTAAAGCTGAAACTCCAGTACTTTGGCCACCTCATGTGAAGAGTTGACTCATTGGAAAAGACTCTGATGCTGGGAGGGATT
>SJYX01016118.1:0-12213 GCA_006410675.1 Oreotragus oreotragus
CCATTCCCTCCCTCCCTTTATATATCACATTTTAGGTATTCACCCATCAAAAAACATTAGGGCTGTGTTAATCTTTTGGCTACAGTGAATGATGCCACCGTGAATAATGGTGTACAAATAGCTGTTTGAGTCCCTGCTTTTAATTCTTTCAGACGTATACCCAGAAATCAAATTGTTGGAGTATGTGGTAAATCTACGTTTAACTTTTTGAGGAACAATCATACTCTTTTCATAGTGGCTGCACCATTTTATAATACCTTCCTGCCAGCAACAGATATGGGTCCCAATTTCTCCCTAGCCTTGCCAACACTTGTTGTTTCTGTCTTTAATAACCTAATGGCTACGAAGTGGTATCTCATTTCAGTTTTGATTTACGTTTTCGTTTTTGGCTGCACCACCTGACCTGTGGGATCTGAGCTCCACAACCAAGGACTGAACCTGTGAGGTCACAGTGAAAGGGTGGATTCCTAACCACTGGAGTGCCACGGAATTCCCTAACGTTTTCTTTTCTCTTGTAATGTTCTTCCTTTATTTATTCAGTTTGGGCTGTACTGAGTCTTTGTTGCTATGCTGGCTTTTTCTCTAGTTTCGGTGTTTGGGCCTCTTATCTCAGTGGCTTCTCTTGTTGTGGAGCTGGGCTGCAGGGTGGGGGCTTCAGCCATTAAGCTCTTCAGGCTACAGAGGACAGGCTCAATAGTTGTGGCGCGTGGTTCTAGTTGCTCCTGGGCCTGTGGGATCCTCCCATATCCCCTGCACTGGCAACTGGATTCTTTATCACTGAGCCACAGGGGAAGCCCACCCCTCCCCTTTAAAAAAAGTCAGATAGGTGTGTTCTTTACCCTACACAACACATGGAAGCCTAAACAATAATAGAAGGAAGCTACAGGGACGTTAACTACACATGAACTGGATGTATTGTTTGAATTATGATTTATGGGGGTAAGTAGGATTTTGTGCCCTTTGGAGGCAAGAATGCATTTCCTCAATAATTCGGTTCTTTTTGATAGCTATAAATATTCTGGTATGACTTAGCTAAAACATTACATGTATTTGTATCATTTCCAAAAAGAACCATGTGCCTAGGAAAGCCTTATTATTTAGAGATTAGTGGTTTGATTCTCGGATATGGAATTTTACTACAGGACAGCATAGCTAAGAGATGAGGAGGTGTTAAGACCTCTTCTAAACCTAATTACCTCCCCAAAGCCCCATCTCCAAATACTACCACGTGGGGGCTAAATTAGGGCTTCAACTTGCAGATTTGGGGTGGGACATAATTCAATCCATAGCAATTGGGAAACCTACAGGTACCACCTTTTTCATTCTTCCAAATATTTGCAGATGATGGCAGAGTCATGAACAAACAAGAGAAAAATGACCCACTGGCTGCCTAAATCTCGATTCTTCTTGCTCCATCTGGACTGATGTGATATTGCCTCTTGAGGTGCTGCTGAACCACATTCAAGCTTTTGTCTCAAATTGCTAGACCAAAGGTTTCTCCTAAGGAATACTTTAAATAATAAAACTGGCATTAATTGTACTATACAAATATTTGTCAGTCTTTAATAACAAAATAATTGTTATAGGTTGACTTGTGCTCCCTCCCCAGACAAAAAAAGATTCATTGATATCCTGATCCCTAGTATTTCAGGATGGAAAATAGGGTCAGTGCGGGTGTAATGAGTTCAGTGAGATAAGGTTGTTAAATAATACTTCAGTTAAATAAGGTTGTACTAATTCATTATGACAGATGTCCTTTAAGAAGATGGCCATGTGAAGACAGAAGATGGTGGTGATGGCTCTAAGACAGGAAACACCAATGATCTGACAAACCACTAGAAACTAGGAAGAGGCAAGGAGAAGGCGGTGGCACCCCACTCCAGTACTCTTGCCTGGAAAATCCCATGGATGGAGGAGCCTGGTAGGCTGCGGTCCATGGGGTCGTGAAGAGTCGGACACGACTGAGCAACTTCCCTTTCACTTTTCACTTTCATGCATTGGAGAAGGAAATGGCAACCCACTCCAGAGTTCTTGCCTGGAGAATCCCAGGGACGGGGGAGCCTGGTGGGTCACACAGAGTCGGACACGACTGAAGCGACTTAGCAGCAGCAGCAGGAAGAGGCAAAGAATTCTCCTGTAGGTTTCAGAGGAAGCGTGGCCCTGCTTTGGTTCCAGACTGCTAGCTTTCAGAGCTAGGAGACAATAAATCTCCATTGTTTTAAGCTTTGCAGGTATTACAAAGTATTACAAAGTAGTATGTAACACTTTGTTATGGCAGCCTTATAAAACTAATACAGTTGTCTGTCTTCTAGAATTGGGTTGCAATCGGCTATCTAGAGCATTTTATACTCTTAAGTTTGTATTTATATTTTTTTTGCTTGTTTTTAAATATGGTGAAAAAGCAAACGGTGATCAGAAGTTTACTCTTTATTTTTAAAACTCAGAGCTGGCAAAATGAGTCACAAGTAAAAATCAAAGAAAGATGAAGGTAATTATGTTGTGTTATTTAATCCAAGAAAATAAAGCATTTGCTGTATAGTGTGGCTTATTGCCAGAACAGTTATTGGGAAAAGAGCTATAAGTAAATTAAAAATGACACTTACAGAATCAACTATCAAATTATTTGTGGGATGCATTAAAAATGAAAATTTCATCTCCAACTGTAATATCAAAGAACACTATTAGTATTGTTTACAATATTAATTATGCAAAGTAGGTGGAGGATCGCAGACTCACAAGTAAATTGCCAATTTAGATAGAAGCTATTCACCCTGAAAAGTCTAAGAGTTAACTTTGGAGTACTGCTTGCTTCAATTACAGGGAGAATCTCAGAGACTCACAGTGGTTTCTAGAGCCTTACACGTTGCTCAAATCAAAGATAGAATGTTTTGAAGATAGAATGTTTCTTTACATCCTATTACATTACAAAATAGAACATACCCTCTACAGACTTTTATGGAAAAAAATCCAAGAATGCCCAAGTCAAGTTCTTTTGTGTGTAAATAACCTCTCTGTTCAATGTGGAAAACGGGAGTCCTGAAGGGAGAAGTGGGAATCGAAGCCCTGGTGAGTTAGTGGTAAAGAATCCATCTGCAATGCAGGAGACTTGCAGGAGATTTGGGTTCCATTCCTGGGTCGGGAAGATCCCCTGAAGAAGGAAGTGGCAACCCACTCCAGCATTCTCACCTGGTGAATCCCACTGACAGAGAAGCTTGGTGGGCTACAGTCCATGGGGTCACAAAGTGTTGGACATGATCGAGCAACTCAACACCACCAACAAAATGGAGAAGTGACATGCATAAGGTATGACTTACTGGTTGGCACACATTTACCTGGAAACGGATGGGTGCAGTGACTATACAGTAACACTTTTGCCTTCTAAAAATACTTACTGATAAGAGTATGCTGCAAAGATATGATCAGGATAATCAACGATGTACAATACACACACACTCTCTCTGTTCTTCACAAACTCCAAGGCAGTATAATCTTTCTGCTAAACAAGTTTGACCCAGCGCCTATTATGTTCTGAGGACATGAGCAACTGAAGACCCTCTTTTCATGAAGCTACCATTTTAGTAGAGCAGAAAAAATAAAAAAGGTATATTGTTCCATGATATGCTCTACCAAATTGCTCTACCAAAATGCTCTACCAAAGACCTATGCAACTGAAATAATGTATTGCATCATAAAATTAAGTCGCTCAGTCGTGTCCAACTCTTTGCGACCCCATGAACTGTAGCCTACCAGGCTCCTCCCTCCATGGGATTCTCCAAGCAAGAGTACTGGAGTGGGTTGCCATTTCCTTCTCCAGGGGATCTTCTCGACCCAGGGATCAAACCCAGGTCTCCCACATTCCAGGCAGATGCTTTAAACTTTGAGCCACCAGGGAAGCCTGAAGAAGTAAATTTGATGGTTTCAACAAATTTATAAATTTAACATCATATTTTAAAGTCTACTTCTTCTGGGATCATTGTGACAATAACAGTGATATTTATCAATAGTGCTGTTTTGTTGGCAGCTTAGCTTAAAAGAAACAGCCAAGGTTGTTCTTTTTTTTTGGTAATTTTATTTTTATTTTTTTGGCCTCACAGTATGAGGGATCTTAGTTCCCTGACCAGGGATCAAACCTCTGCCTCCTGCAGTGGAAGCTCATATGGAATCGTAACCACTGGGCACCAGGGTACTCCCCAGAAACTATTCTTGACAATTCTTTCTTGCCACACAGAGGTTCTTCCCACTTGCAGCAAATGTAAACACTGCTTTTTTGTTTTGGGCCTCTCTTGTTCACACCATCCTATACCATTCTACTAATGCAGAGGAGATAACTTTTGGAGTCCAAAAAGGACTGTATGAATACAGATTGAATAGTCAATTTTCTAATAACAGAACAAAAGGGTATGGCCCCTTTGTCTACTTTTGACAGTTCCACGAAAGGCCCATCGGGGGGAAAAAAAAAACCTCAAGGGATATCCCTGAGTCAAGGATATCCCTGGAGGAGGGCATGGCAACCCACTCCAGTATTCTTGCCTGGAGAATTGCAGTCAGACATGACTGAGCAGCTAAACACAAGGATCTCATTTTTCTCACATTTCTTTTTGCAGCTCTTCTGATTGGCTCCCCAACTTCAGTCGTAGCTCCCCACAATGTACAGAATCAGGTCCAGAGATAATTGTCAAATAACTCAGGAAATCAAGACAATAACTGAATTTGCAATTACCTATGCAAAAACTATTTGGTCTTTCCATAAAAGCAAGGAATCAATTCTGAAATTCTTGTAAGCACACCCTCCATTCTCCAGCACACTGATTCTTGGTTTCAGGCAAGAAGATTCAAATCTGGCTGTTTTAAGAAGAAAAGGAATGTATTAAAGGATATTGAACAGTTCAGTTGAAGAACATAGCCTAGAGACTACATAGCTGGACAGGTCATGCTCTGGATTGACCCCAAGAAGCTGCCGCAGATGCCGCTCTGGGTTCAAATACTACAGGACAACTTGAACTACCTCCATGCCCAGAGCAGAACATGAAACGCTTGGGCTAAAACCACACACAGCCCTTCACACTGCGTATATCTGCTGACTCTGCTGCCACTCTTCTGTAGGATTTTCCTCAGAGTCTGCATCTTTCAGCACTGTTTTTTTGACAGGAACACCGCTGAAGGCCTGGCCTGAGCTGCAAGGAAAGTGAGGAACGGATATTTTCAGATTCCTGGATAGACTGTGCCTCAAAAGGTAGCAGAAGCCTCTCTCTCACCGAAGAAGGGGATTCTGATGCAATGGGAAATACCTCCCTTTCTGGCAAAACTGAAGATGGAGTCATCAGGCCCTGAGGAGCAAGCATGTGAGCTAGGAATGGGCTCGAGACTTTGCTTTCCTTACCACAGGACGGGGCAAGATGAGCCCGCTCCGAGGAAAGGGAGACCCTTTTCATGGCTCCCCGCACCTGCCCTTCCAAGCAGGTAAACACAGCTCAGTTCTAAGAGAGTACTTTAAGTTGTCCCATGCCATGCGGTGATCTGAGCTGGAAGGCCTTCTGCCGCTTAGCCTGCATGACTCACATGTGAAATTGACAATAGCTCAGTCATGTCCAACTCTTTGTGACCCCATGGACTGTAGCCCACCAAGCTCCTCTGTCCATGGGATTCTCCAGGCAAGAATACTGGAGTGGGCTGCCAAGTCCTGCTCCAGGGGATTNGTGATCTGAGCTGGAAGGCCTTCTGCCGCTTAGCCTGCATGACTCACATGTGAAATTGACAATAGCTCAGTCATGTCCAACTCTTTGTGACCCCATGGACTGTAGCCCACCAAGCTCCTCTGTCCATGGGATTCTCCAGGCAAGAATACTGGAGTGGGCTGCCAAGTCCTGCTCCAGGGGATCTTTCTGACCAGGTCTCTTGCACTGCAGGCAGACACTTGCCCGTCGGAGCCACCAGGGAAGGCTGCGTGACCAATGAGGTCTAACTCAAATGCCACTTCCTCCAGGAAGCCTAGGAATGTGATTTGCAAAGGAGTTTCACTGCAGCCTGATCCCTCACAGGAATTACTACTCTCTCGTTGTGATGTCCCCGCATGAATAGTAGGACAGAAATAGTCACGTTCCCCCAGGACTCTGCTTCCCTTCCAGGGCGCTTACCCACCTTGTAGGGTCGTGGTTTGGAAATGCACCCACCATTCAGTAGAGACTCCAGAAGCTCCTTTGAGGAGGAATTAGTGCAGGAGTCAAGGGGAGGTAGGGTGGGAGCTCGGAGGCTGATGCTATGTCTGCCTCACTTTAATGAGTCTGGGACACTGACGATCTCATTATGAAGAGGTGGCTCTGTGGGAGCTCAGCCTGACCCTTCTTCCCCAGCCATCATCCCTCAGTTTTGCTGCGTTGCTCTCCTGTGGGCCCTCACCCAGGCTCTGCAGCCCGTCCTCTGTCCCTTCCTGGTTATGCCGTGTGCAAGCGACTTCTCACATACCTCACAGGGCTGTGCTAATGCTTGTGAGGAGCCAACCACAGGGACTCGAGCCCTCTGCACCTTATTGAATATATTTATTTTTTGGTTGCACTGTGATGCTTGTGGGATCTTAGTTCCCCGACAAGGGATCACCTCCCCCTGCCCCCACCACTGGCAGTAAAAGCATGGAATCGAAACCTCTGGACTCCCAGGGAAGTCTCCGTCCTGTTATTATTATTAGTTATTATTATCACAGTCTTCTAGAGGCCTTCCTTGGTGGCTCATTTGGTAAAGAATCTGCCTGCAATGTAGGAGACCCAGGTTCAATTCCTGGGTTGGGAAGAGCCCTTGGAGATGGAAATGGCAATCCCATGGATAGAGGAATCTGGTGGGCTACAGTCCATGGGGTTGCAAAGAGTTGGATATGACTTAGAGACTAAACCAGCACTGCTTCTAGAGGGTAGAGGCCTTCCTGGTTCTCTTTTGCACTCTTTCCAGCCTCTTTCCCAGAGCCCTGCTTGCAAGAGAGCCTGGTCAGGTCTGCTGAAGAGAGATTGGGCATCTAGAGGGACTGCGGAGTGGCACACTGAGTAAAATCTTGTCCCAGCAGTGAGAATCCTGAAGCGATCCAGGTCATAGGACTCTCAGGCTTCAAGGGTGAAAACGCTGGGGCTAGAGGGACTTCCCTGGTGATCCACTGGTTAAGAACCCACCTTCCAAAGCAGGGGACATACGGTTGGATCCCTAGGAACTAAGATCCCACATGTCGAGGGGCAACTAAGCCCACGGGCTGCAACTGCTGCAGCCCCAGAGCAGAGCTGGCACACTGCAACTCGAGAGTCCTTAGGCCACAATGAAAGATCTGCACAACCTCAAAGAAGGTCCCACATGACCCAACTAAGACTCCATGCAGCCAAATCGATAAATGAATATTTTTTTTTTAATTGAAGGGTTGGGTTAAATAGGTGATCTTGGAAGGAAAAAAGTTGTCCACCTAGTCCACAGAACTTCTTTGATCCTATTGTGATGAGATATTACTTAGGGCACATTAATGGTGCTGTCAAGAAGCCCACACTCACCCATTTATTCTTCTCCAAAAAAGGCTGTTGGTCACACACACCTTTCACGTGCACAGGTATCACCCAGGCTCTTGATCAAGTGCAGAGTCAGATTCAGTAGGTGTGGATGAGGCCTGAGATTCTGCATTTCTAATAAACTCTCAGCTGCTGCTGGTCCATGGATCACACTTTCAGCAGCAAAGGTATACAGCATGGGGGAGGAGGCGGGGAAAGGCATATAACTTTTTCTTCAATATCGAAAAATAGGGACTTCCCTGGTGGGCCAATGGCTAAGACTCCATGCTCCCAATGCAGGGGGTAAGCATTCGGTCCCTGGTCGTGGAATTAGATCTCATTTGCTGCAACTGAAAGCGTGCATGATGCAACTAAAGATCCCACATGCCACAAGTAGAGAAAGACCAGGTGCAGCCAAATAAATATATAAAAACATTTTTTTTAATATCAAAAAAAATAAACAGGTGTCCAGACCTAGGTAAGCCCATTCTAACTTGACTTTGTTCAAGAGATGAGTGGCTCAGGTAGTTTCTCCATAAGGTAAATATTTCCTTAGCTTTCCCCACCAGGTGACGATGGAGTAGCCATTTACTACTATGTGGACAGGAAATAATTATTTATCCAAACCTGGAGACAAGCACAACAAGATGAGTACAAGCATTTGGACAGGTGAGGACAATCAGATTAGGTGAATATTAAAGGTGGATTAAAAGGGTTGAGTTTTGTTTCTTTGAGCCCGCCATAGGTCATTGCTTTGGAATCATCCGGGATGTTATTCGAATGCTGACTCCAGGGCTCCACACCTTACATAATGAATCGTGATCTTTGCAAGGGGCCTGTGAATCTGAATCTTTAATAAGGAAACTGAGAGGTCGGGTATGTTCGGGCATGTCGCGACAAAAAGCCCCAGAAAAAGGGTGTAGAAGTCCGCCGTCCAAACAGGAACCGGAAGCGGGTCAAAGTTCCGGAAACCACCCCTATGGCCTGGCCCAATCAGGTGCCGACACGGAGCCCTTGGCCGCTAATCAGCCCACGCTCCCTACCTCATGTGGGAGGACCTGGCTTAAACGCCAGCCCTGACTATAAAACCCCGTCGCCGCCCCATACCTCGCAGACTCCCTTTGTTCCCTTGCCCGCTTGTCCCCGGGAGTTCTGCCCGAGAGCGACCGCCCAATAAAGGTTTCTATCGACGGTCCTTAGAGGTGGCTTTTTCCTCCCGCGGCGTTTCTTACAGAAACATCTAAGCAATTGTTACACATATTAAAATTCAAAAAAGCATGAGTTTAAAGACTTTTAAGTTCTCGGATAAGACTATCATTTGATGATCTCTTAAATACATTAAATTGATAATGGTACCCCCAATTCTTGTGTGTGTGTGTGTGTGTGTGTGTGTGTGTGTGTCTGACTCTTTGCAACCCTATGGACTATAGCCTGACAGGCTCCTCTGTCTATGGAATTTTCCAGGCAAGAATACTGGAGCAAGTTGCGATTTCCTCCTCCAGGGGATCTTCCCCATCCAGGGATTGAACCCAAAATCTCTTGCATTTCATGCATTGGCAGGCAGATTCTTTACCACTGTACCACCTGGAAAGCCCAGCCCCAACCCTTATATTGCCCTAAAATATTCTAGGATTTCAACATTGGTTTCTTACCAAGATCTTGAAGGAATCTTTGGGTTCATATAAATGTGCTTAGAATCCACTGATGATCTGAACCGATTCTTGGTGTGTTTTTTTTGTTGATATTCAGTAAATACCACTAGTATGTATGTAATGTAGCCAAGTCAATATTATTTCCACAATTTGTACACATGATGGAGTATTGGATAATTTCCTCCTCTGTATAGCAAATACAGAATCAACCAGATGAAGTAAATTGTTACCAAAACCTACAGTAATTTACTTGGATTTATTTCCTTCCACAAATCTGTGGAAAAATGAGAACATCTAATAGAGACAAATACATTCATGATATCATCGGAATGAATACCATCCTTGACTAAGTGACTGTTTGGGGGGAACAATAGGCGTTTGGGAGTCTTTTTCAGGCTGGACAAGGTGGTAGTCCTTCCAGCACCCACACTACTGAGCTACAATTGTATGTAGGATTGTGTGGTATCCTAAAGGCATTTCTGTGCAGTTTTTATCAGAGAACAGCAGAAGTTTACCAGAACCAAAAATACTTTTCTTCACATTGTTAAGAGGACTTTCATGCTTTTCACCCGTTCTTTAGAAAATGAAAAGCTAATGCCATGTAATCACAATTTCCTGGGATTCTGAAAAACCCTTAAAGAGGCACATTGATGCTCGCTGAATGGAAACACTGTAGCGCGTTTTGGATCGGCTCTGTTGCGGGGGTCCTTGACACTCATATGCTCAAATCAGAGTTTTCAAAGGTTCCTTTTGTGTCCAAAACACCCAGACAGTCTGATTTCAGCTCTGCATGTGCTTCTGGGTGAATGCAGATGTACTTTTTTTTTTTTTTAAGGGAAAAAAAGGAAACAAAGCCAATATTAATTACCTCAGTACTTCGGGCTTGAGATTATAAGAATTTCATTTCCATATGTGCATAAAATGTATTATCTTATACTCGTATTGAAAAACCACACTGTTTTGCCATTTCTATATTTACTATTAATAAAATTCAACCAAATATCCTATAAAATGAACTTTATTAGAAGCAGAGATAAGCAGAAAGTTTTCTGGCCCCATCAATATTTAATTTAGAGACAAAACAACGTGCCTGTGTTACTAGATATGTTAGACTGTATTTTGAAACCATGTTATTCTGCTTAGGCACCTGAGATCACCTCCTCCTACTTGTATCTTCAAATATATCTTTGGAGTATATGATTATATACAGAGTCCTGAGGGGTTTCCAGGAGTCTGATTGATTCCTAGGAAAACAGCTGTATAAAATCAAAATTGGTTTGTGCAGTTCTCCCAGATATATGCAACAGCCAGCATATCATTGGTGGCTTAGTGGTAAAGAATAAGCCTGCAAAAAAATAAAAAAGAATCTGCCTGCCAATGCAGGAGGAGGTGCAGGAGACTCGAGTTCGACCTCTGAATCAGGAAGATCTCTTGGAGGAGGAAATGGCAACCCACTCCAGTATTCTTTCCGGGAAAATTCCACGGACAGAGGAGGCTGGTGGGCTATACAGTCCACAGTGACGCAAAGAGTGGGACACAACTGAGCGGCTGACCTACGAACCAAAGAAAATAGTTCAGATCTTAAACAGCAAAAGCACTAGATTTCATGTGCGCTGACAGTTCTTGTCCACCAGGGGGCAGTCAACTCATTAAAACAAGAGAGTTACAATAAATAAAATCTAATAAAAAAACAAAACAGCACATCTTAAATTAGTTTCAGTTTCAATAAAAGTTGAAAAAGTTAGCTTAAAGCCCAAAATTCAGAAAAATAAGATCATGGCACCAGGTCCCATCACTTCATGGGAAATAGATGGGGAAACAGTGGAAACAGTGTCAGACTTTATTTTCTTGGGCTCCAAAATTACTGCAGATGGTGACTGCAACCATGAAATTAAAAGACACTTACTCCTTGGAAGGAAAGTTATGACCAACCTAGATAGCATATTAAAAAGCAGAGACATTACTTTGTCAACAAAGGTCCGTCTAATCAAGGCTATGGTTCTTCCAATAGTCATGTATGGACGTGAGAGTTGGACTATAAAGAAAGGTGAGCGGCGAAGAATTAATGCTTTTGAACTATGGTTTTGGAGAAGACTCTTGAGAGTCCCTTGGAGTGCAAGGAGATCCAACCAATCCATCCTAAAGGAAATCAGTCCTGATTGTTCCTTGGAAGGACTGGTGTTGAAGCTGAAACTCCAATACTTTGGCCACCTGATGTGAAGAGCTGACTCATTTGAATAGACCCTGATGCTGGGAAAGATTGAGGGCAGGAGGAGAAGTGGATGACAGAGGATGAGATGGTGGATGGCATCACCGTCTCAACAGACGTGAGTTTGAGCAAACTCTGGGAGTTGGTGATGGACAGGGAGGCCTAGCATACTGCAGTCCATGGGGTCGCAAAGAGTTGGACACAACTGAGTGACTGAACTGATAGAAGGAGAACAACTATAAGCTTCTCAGGAAGTACATACTTAAGGATTACTAGTGCACATTTTGGCAAACCTGAAGGACTTCACATCCGAATAAGTGGTCATACTTCACGTGCCCAGAATTGATACGTAGGCTTAGAAGAGACATGCCCCACTGCCAGAATACAGAAACTATAGTAAGAGACATAATGAAACTAAACATTTTAAACTTTGAACACTTTTTTAGAATTTGATGAAGCTGATGTTATAAGTCCATGGATCACGTTCTGTATCAGAGAGCTAACAGTTGGATTCAAACGTGCTATTCTTTCAATTAACCAGGAACTAGTTGAGTAGAGTAGAAAGATCAATGATCTCAGTGTTGAAAGAGTCAAGTGTGAATTCTAGTGTCTTTGCTTTTCAGTTATGGAGCCTCTGATAATATATGTCAGAGAGTTCTGGAAGACTATGAAGGGCAAATAATTACATAAGGAAGAAATAAAGTCAAACTAGATCTGTCTTTCTACCCTGTGAAGCATGAGTGTCTCATGCCTTCATAAAGCCTTCCCGATCACAAAGCACCTTTTCAGTGCACTGTCTCCCCAGAAGACCTTCCTCAGATGAAATTTTGCAAGTCCA
>SJYX01016126.1:11122-49714 GCA_006410675.1 Oreotragus oreotragus
AGGAGAGTGAAAAAGTTGGCTTAAAGCTCAACATTTAGAAAACTAAGGTCATGGCATCTGGTCCCATCACTTCATGGGAAATAGATGGGGAAACAGTGGAAACAGTAGCTGACTTTATTTTTTTCAGCTCCAAAATCACTGCAGATGGTGATTGCAGCCATGAAATTAAAAGATGCTTTCTCCTTGGAAGGAAAGTTATGACCAACCTAGAGAGCATATTCAAAAGCAGAGACATTACTTTGCCGACTAAGGTCCATCTAATCAAGGCTATGGTTTTTCCAGTGGTCATGTATGGATGTGAGAGTTGGACTGTGAAGAAAGCTGAGCGCCAAAGAATCGATGCTTTTGAACTGTGGTGTTGGAGCAGACTCTTGAGAGTCCCTTCGACTGCAAGGAGATCCAACCAGTGCATTCTAAAGGAGATCAATCCTGGGTGTTCACTGGAAGGACTGATGCTGAAGCTGAAACTACAATACTTTGGCCACCTCATGTGAAGAATTGACCCATTGGAAAAGACTGATGTTGGGAGGAATTGGGGGCAGGAGGAGAAGGGGATGACAGGATCAGATGGCTCGATGGCATCACTGACTTGATGGACATGAGTTTGAGTAAACACTGAGAGTTTGTGATGGACAGGGAGGCCTGGCGTGCTGTGATTCATGGGATCTCAGAAAGTCGGACTTGACTGAGTGGCTGAACTGAACTGAACCGACCTGAATGTAAGTTTCCATGTTACTCTTTCCATACATCTCACCTTCTCCTCCCCTCTTCCCATGTCCATAAGTCTATTCTCTATGACTGTCACTCCAATGCTGCCCTATAAATAAATTCTTTAGTACCATTCTTCTACATTCTGTATATATGTGGTAGAATACAATATTTATCTCTTTCTCACTCACTTCACTCTGTATAATAGGTTCTAGGTTCACCTACCTCATCAGAACTGATTTAAATGCATTCCTTTTTATGACTGAGTAATATTCCATTGTGTATATGTATGACAACTTCTGTATCCATTCATCTGTTGATGGATATCTACATTGCTTCCATGTTCTAGCCATTGTAAATAGTGCTGCTATGAACAGTGGCATACATGTGTCTTTTTCAATTTTGTTTTCCTTAGCGTATATGCCTAGGAGTGGAATTGCTGGGTCATATGGTGGTTTTATTTCCAGTCTTTTAAGGAATCTCCATTCTGTCTTCCATAGTGGCTATATCAATTTACATTAACCAACAGTGCAAGAGTGTTCCCTTTTCTCCACACTCTCTCCGGCATTTATTGTATGTGGAATTTTTGATGATGGCCATTCTGACTGGTGTGAGATATCTCATTGTAGTTTTGATTTGCATTTCTCTAATAATGAGTGATGTTGAGCATTTTTTCATGTGTTTGTTAGCTATATGTATGTCTTCTTTGGAGAAATGTCTTTTCCCTGCTTTTTGATTGGGTTGTTTGTTTTTCTGGCATTGAATTGTATGAGTTGCTTGTATANCATTGTAGTTTTGATTTGCATTTCTCTAATAATGAGTGATGTTGAGCATTTTTTCATGTGTTTGTTAGCTATATGTATGTCTTCTTTGGAGAAATGTCTTTTCCCTGCTTTTTGATTGGGTTGTTTGTTTTTCTGGCATTGAATTGTATGAGTTGCTTGTATATTTTGAAAATTAATCCTTTGTCATTTGTTTCATTTGCTATTATTTTCATCCATTCTGAGGGTTTACTTTTTCACCTGGCTTATAGTTTCCTTCTTTGTGCAGAAACTTTTAATTTTAATCAGGTCCCACTTGTTTACTTTTGTTTTTATTTCTGTTACTCTAGGAGGTAGGTCATAGAGTTCTTGCTTTGATTTATGTCATCGAGTGTTCTGCCTATGTTTTCCTCTAAGAGTTTTATAGTTTCTGGTCTTACATTTAGGTCTTTATTTTGAGTTTATCTTTGTGTATGGTGTTAGAAGTGTTCTAATTTCATTCTTTTACATGTAGCTATCAAGTTTTCCCAGCACCATTTTTTGAAGAGGCTGTCTTTGCCTCATTGTATATTCTTGCCTCCTTTGTCAAAAATAAGGTACCCATAGTTGCATGGGTTTATTTCTGGACTTTTTATTTTGTTCCATTGGTTTATAATTCTGTGTTTGTGCCAGTACCTTACTGTCTTGATGACTGTAGCTTTGTAGTATAATCTGAAGTCATGAAGGTTGATTCCCCCAGCTCCATTCTTCTTTCTCAAAACTGCTTTGCCTATTTGGGGTCTTCTGTATTTCCTTATGAATAGTGATTTTTTTTGTTTTAGTTTTGTAAAATATGTCATTGGTAATTTGATAGGGATCACATTGAATCTGCAGATTGCCTTTGGTAGTAGACTCATTTTCACAATATTGATTCTTCCTACCCAGGAACATGGAATATCCCTCCATCTGTTTTTTTTTTTTTTTTTTTGTCTTTTTAGGGAAGTTTATTCCTACAGATTTAATTATTTTGTTGCAATGGTGAATTGGATTGATTCCTTAATTTCTCTTTCTTATTTTCCATTTTGGGTATATAGAAAAGCAAGTGATTTCTCTGTATTGATTCTCTGCAAGTGATTGTATCCTGAAACTTTGCTAAATTCACTGATTAGCTCTAGTAGTTTTCTGATGGTGTCTTTAGGGTTTTCTATGTAGAACATCATGTGATCTGCAAACAGTGAAAGATTTACTTTTCTTTTCTGATCTGTATTCCTTTTATTTACTTTTCTTCTCTGATTGCTATAGCTAGGACTTCCATAACTATATTGAATAATAGTGGTGAAAGTGGATACCCTTGTCTTGTTCCTGATCTTGGGGGAATGCTTTCAGTTTTTCACCATTGAGAATAATGTTTGCTTTAGGCTTATCATATATGGCCTTTTCTATGTTGAGGTAGGTTTCTTCTATGCCCATTTTTTGGAAGAGTTTTAATCATAAATGAATGCTGAATTTTGTCAAAGGATTTTTCTGCATCTGTTGAGATTGTCATATGATTTTTCTCTTTCAATTTGTTAACATGGTGTGTCACATTGATTAATTTGTATATATTGAAGAATCCTTGCATTCCTAGAATAAATGCAAATTGGTGATGCAGTATGAATTTTTTGATGTTTTGCTGAATTCTGTTTGCTAAAATTTTGTTGAGGATTTTTGCATCTATGTTCATCAGTTATATTGACCTACTGTAGTTTTCTTTTTTGTGTTGTCTTTGTCTGGTTTTGGTATCAGGGTGATGGTGGCCTCATGGAATGAGTTTGGAAGTGTTCCTTCCTCTGCAATTTTTTGAAAGGGTTTTGAAGGATAGACATTAACTTTTCTCTAAATGTTTGATAGAATTCTCCTGTGAAAGCATCTCATCCTGGGCTTTTATTTTTGGGGAGATTTTTTATCACAACTTTAATTTCAGTGCTTGTAATCAGGTTGTTCATAGTTTCTATTTATATTTGACTCAATCTTAGAAGATTGAACTTTTCTAAGAATCTGTCCATTTCATCCAGGTCATCTATTTTATTGCCATATAGTTGTTCAGAATAGTCTCTTATAATCCTTTATATTCCTGCATTGTCTGTTGTACCCTCTACTTTTTCATTGCTAATTTTGATTTGATTCTTCTCTCTTTTTTTCTTGATGAGTCTGGCTAAAGGTTTGTCAATTTTATGTTCTCAAAGAACCAGCTTTTAGTTTTATTAATCTTTAATATAGCTTCTTTCATTTATTTTTCATTAATTTCTGCTCATATCTTTATGAGTTCTTTCCTTCTACTAATTTTGTTTTTGTTGTTGTTTTTGTTCTTTTCTTTTTTTTCCAGTTTCCTTAGATGTAAAATTAGGTTGTCTATTTGATGTTTTTCTTGTTTCTTGAGGTAAGATTGTGTTGCAATAAACTTCCCTCTTAGAACTGCTTTTGCTGCATCCCATAGGTTTTGACTTGTGTTCTCATTGTCATTTGTTTCTAGAAATTTTTTGATTTCCCTTTTGACTTCTTCAGTAACCTGTTGGTTGTTTCCTACAGATTTTTCTTGTGATTGATATCTAGTGTCATAGCATTGTGGTTGGAGAAGATTCTTGGTATTATTTCAACTTAAATTTACTGAGGGTTGACTTGTGACCCAAGATGTGGTCTATCCTGGAGGATGTTCCATGTGCACTTGAGAAGAAGGTGTATTCTTCTGCATTTCACTGGAATGTCTTCAAGATATCGATGAGATCCATCTCATGTAATGTATCATTTAAGACTTGTATTTCCTTATTAAATTTTCTGTTTTGATGATCCGTCCATTGGTGTGAGTGGGGTGTTAAAGTCTCCTACTATGATTGTGTTACTGTCAGTTTCTCCTTTTATGTCTGTTAGTGTTTGTGTTAATGTATTGAGGTGCTCCTGTGTTGGGTGCATAGATATTTACAATTGTTATGTCTTTCTAATGGATTGATCCCTTGATCATCATGTAGTGTCCTTCCTTATCTTGTAATCTTTTATTTTAATGTCTTTTTTGGTCTGATATGAGGATTGCTACTCTAGCTTTCTCTTGCTTCCCATTTGCCTGGAATATATTTTTCCATCCTCTTACTTTCAGTCTATATGTGTCTTGAGGTCTGAAGTGGGTTTCTTGTAGACTGCATATATATGGGTCTCATTTTTGGATTCATTCAGCCAGTCTGTGTCTTTGCTTGGAGCATTTAATCTATTTACATTTTAAGTAATTATTGATATGTATGTTCCTATTGCCATTTTCTTAATTTTGGGGGGTTGATTTTGTAGATCTTTTTTTCTTGTCTTATATTTTTTGAGTATATAAGTCCGTTAGACTGCATATATATGGGTCTCATTTTTGGATTCATTCAGCCAGTCTGTGTCTTTGCTTGGAGCATTTAATCTATTTACATTTTAAGTAATTATTGATATGTATGTTCCTATTGCCATTTTCTTAATTTTGGGGGGTTGATTTTGTAGATCTTTTTTTCTTGTCTTATATTTTTTGAGTATATAAGTCCGTTTAACATTTGTTGTAAAGCTGGCTTGGTGGTACTGAATTATCTTAACTTTTGCTTGTCTGAAAAGCTTTTTATTTCTCCATCAGTTTTGAATGAGATCCTTGCCAGGCAAAGTAATCTTGGTTGTAGATTTTTCCCTTTCAGTACTTTAACTATATCCTGCCATTCCCTTCTGGCCTGCAGAGTTTCTGCTGAAAGAACAGCTGTTAAATGTATGGAGGTTCCCTTGTATGTTACTTGTTGCTTTTCCCTTGCTGCTTTTAATATTTTCTTTGTGTTTAGTCTTTGTTAGTTTGATTAGTGTGTGTCTTGTCGAGTTTCTCCTTGGGTTTATCCTGTATGAGATTCTTTAGACTTTATTGACTTTTTTCCTTTTCGACGTTGGGGAAATTTTCAACTATAATCTCTTCAAAAATTTTCTCATACCCTTTCTTTTTCTCTTCTTCTGGGACCCCTATAATTTGAATATTTGTGTGTTTGATATTGTCCCGGTGGTCTCCGAGACTATCCTCAGTTCTTTTCATTCTTTTTACTTTAATNTCAACTATAATCTCTTCAAAAATTTTCTCATACCCTTTCTTTTTCTCTTCTTCTGGGACCCCTATAATTTGAATATTTGTGTGTTTGATATTGTCCCGGTGGTCTCCGAGACTATCCTCAGTTCTTTTCATTCTTTTTACTTTAATCTGGTCTTCAGCAGTTATTTCCACCATTTTATCTTCCAGCTCACTGATTCTCTCTTTGGCTTCAGATATTCTGCTATTGATTCCTTCCACAGTGTTTTTAATTTCAGTAATTGTGCTGTTTGTCTCTGTATGTTTGTTCTTTAATTCTTCTAGTTCTTTGTTAATTGAGTCTTGTATTTTCTACATTTTGTTTTCAAGGTTTTTTTTATCATCTTTACTATCATCATTCTGAATTATTTTCCAGGTAGTTTGCCTATTTCCTCTTCATTTATTTTGAATTCTGTGTTTCTAGTTGTTCCTTCACTTGTGTAGTATCACTCTGCCTTTTCATTATTACTTTTTTTTTTAAACTTACTGTGTTTGAGGTCTGCTTTTCCCAGGCTTCAAGGTTGAATTCTTTCTTCCTTTTCATTTCTTCCCTTCCAAGGTTGGTCCGGTGGTTTGTGTAAGCTTCGTATAGGGTGAGATTTGTGCTGAGTATTTTTTGTTGTTTTTGTTTGTTTGTTTTTCCTCTAACAGGCAAGGCTGAGTGAGGTAGTAATGCTGCCTGCTGATCATTGGATTTGTATATTTGTTTTGTTTATTGTTTAGATGAGGCATCCTGCCCAGGGTGCTACTGGTGATTGAGTGATGCTGAGTCTTGTATTCAAGTGGTTTCCTTTGTGTGAGTTCTCACTATTTGATAGTCCCAGGGTTAGTTCTCTGATAGAATAGGGTCTTAGAGTCAGTGTTCCCACTCCAAAGGCTCAGGGCTTGATCTCTGGTCAGGAACAAAGATTCCACAAGTGGTTTCTTATGGCACTAAGTGATATTGAAATAAATATCCAAAAATGAGAAAACAGAGATGAACCCCAGACAAATGGCAGTTGCAAAATCAGGCATATAATTNGTCAGTGTTCCCACTCCAAAGGCTCAGGGCTTGATCTCTGGTCAGGAACAAAGATTCCACAAGTGGTTTCTTATGGCACTAAGTGATATTGAAATAAATATCCAAAAATGAGAAAACAGAGATGAACCCCAGACAAATGGCAGTTGCAAAATCAGGCATATAATTAAAGTAATGGAATATACACTTATACATATATACCCATAAAGAAAGTCAAAACAATATAACAAAAATTAAGTACAGTAGATTGACCATACACACAAAAGAAATAAAAAATTATATTTACAAGTTAAAAACAAAACTAAAGCACAACTGGAAAACAAACAAATATGTTAAGAGGAAAGGAAAGAAAGAAAAGAAAGAAGGAATAGATATGTAAAGTTAAGTAGAGGTAGATGAAGAAGATTTATATACATTAATGATTAAGTCAAAGGGCAAAGACCAATAGGAAAGGCAAACAAAGGAATAAATGTAGAAAAATATAATAGGTTTAAAAAATTAAAAATTGAAATTATAAAAAAGAGAAAAAAAGAAAAAAGATAGAAGAAAGAAAAAAGGGAAAAAAAAAAAAGGATTCTCCAGGCAAGAACACTGGAGTGGGTTGCCATTGCCTTCTCCAATGCATGAAAGTGATTTATATACATTAAAAATTAATTTCAAGGGGAAAAGTACAGTAGGAAATGCAAATAGGAATAAATGTAAAAAATGATAGTAAGTTTAAAAAATTAAATATTAAAATTTTAAAAAGAGTTAAAAAAAGGAAAAACTTCACAGAACTGCAAAAGCTCAATATAGAAGCAGAGGTTTATAACAACAATAAAAAATGTGACTGAGAAAAGAAAAGCTCAAAAGCTTAGATTTCATAGTGCCGATAAAATCGCAAGTAAAATGAGGGGAGGGGTGGGAAGAGAGGAAGAAAAGAAAAGAAAAACAAAATCTAACAGAATCTACAGAGCAAGTGAAAACATAAGACTAATAAGTTTTTCTTGAGTCACTGCTGACAGAGTCCTTTCCCTCACTGGGAGTAACAGTACACCTCACCTTGCTAGGATGCCCTCCAGCACTGTATTGATCTCTAGACCTACTGTGGGGGCAGCTCAGCTGGTCCTACTCCTGTGTGTTCTTCCCTCCAATGTCCACAGCTATCAGAACTAGTGTGTTTTCTTTTGTGGGGGTTCTCAATATCTTTTTATATATTCCATACACACAGAGTCTGCCTAGTTGATCATGTGGATTTAATCTGCAGCTTGTACAGCTGGTGGGAAGGTTTTGGGTCTTCTTCCTTCGCCACACTACCTCTGGGTTTCAATTGTGGTTTTATTTTCACCTCTGCATGTTGGGCATCCACTGGGGTTTGCTCCTGGGGCTGCCCTGGAGGACTTGGGTTTGCCCCTGTGCAGGCCATGTGTGGAGGTGAGGCAGCTGCTTGGGTCTCAGGGGTTCTGGCAGCACCAGGTACTCAGGGGAGTTGGTGGCTGGGCAGCAGGAAATATAGTGCTCTAGAAGGGTATGGCAACTAGTATTGGATAATATGCTCCAATATTCTTGACTTGAGAGCCCCCCTGACAGAGTAGACTGGCAGGCCACAGTCTACAGGGTCACAAGGAGTTGGACACAACCAAAGCTAACCCTGAACACACAGCCTCAAGGCTTTTTCTGCCTGTGGCAGCTCTGCCCCAGTGAGAGCTTAGCATGTACGTGGCACAGCTGCTTGGCTTGCAGGGACCCTGATGGTGACAAGCTTGCAGGGACATGAACTGCCTCTGCTGGAGGAGTTATGGCCCTATCAGAGTCTTTTTTCAAGCCTCTTATAGCTGGTGATCAGAAAGGCTCTTTGGCCAGTCTTTCTCCATAGCTCTGCCTGTTCAGGAACTTAGAGGGCTCCCTTGCCTAGGGTCCTTCTCTGTTGTTTGGTGCATCAGGCACTTAAAGTAGCACCCTAGTTTGGGTCCTATTCTGTAGTTCAGTGCTTCAGGCATTTGATGGGCCAGCCTCTCTATTGTTAAGCTGCCTGATGCGATGCTGGTGTGTGGGTGAGAGGCTATGGTGATGGCTCCACCCCCTATGCATGACTCAGCTGTACTGCCTTGCTTCGATGACTGCCTGGCTTTCTTCTACAGGCATTTCCCCCCATAATCTCCTCCCTCACACCCTCTCTATCTGTCTCTCCGCAGTCAACAGCAGCCCTTGCCCTGGGATTCCTCCACAGTCCCTAAACTCCAGCTCCCAGCCGCTGCACCTTCTAGGGGACCTGCATCCCTATCCAAGGTATGTATGACTGAGTCAAGGACTGTCTGATTCTCATTCCATTTAGGCTGCCACAGATCAGCTGTTTCACTCTCACCCTTATATGTTTCTCCTCTGACTCAGACAATTTCCCCTATGTGGGGATGGGACCCCTGCTTCAGTTCACCCACCTGCTGAGGGCAAGTCCAGACCTATTAATACTCCTTTTTTTTTTTTTCCTAGTTCCTACCTCCTACTGAGTTTTGCGTGGTTCTATATATTCTTTTCCACTGGTCAGATCTTCCTCTCTGCTCTCAGCTGGTGTTCTGCATGAACTCCTGTGTCTGAAGGTGTATTCCTGATGTATCCATGGAGAGAGATGTACTCCATGTCCACCTCCACCTCCACCATCTTGTTCTCTTGCTCTTGCCACATTTCGTTTTATCAAAAGACTTTGAGAAAGCAAAAATGGAAGAGAACCATTCTATGAAATGGGATTTGACAGTTTTCTACATTGTGAAATGATCACCACAATAAGTCTAGTTTTATCTGTCACCATAGAAAGTTATTACAATATTATTGACCATATCCCCTATGCTGTGCATTACACCCCGAGCCTTGTAGCTGGAAATTTGTATCTCTTAATCCCCTCACCCTGTCCACCTGCCTCCCCCCACCTCTCCTCTGACAACCACCAGTTTGTTTTCTATATCTATAGTAGGTATCGGATAGTTCTTTTTATTACTAAATCTGTGTACCAAATCTACTGAATATTGTAAAGACTCGCTGCTTAGGATCTTGTTTGCAAAATGATTCTTGTTGTCCTTCACCTTAGATTCTTTTGGGGTAAAAAATTCCTCAAAGATAAAATGTTACCTGAATTTATAAAAATCATTAAGGATTCTTCCCAGAAACATAAATGAAAATTTAAACAACAAAAAAAAGATAAGTTTTCTCTACAGTCAAATGTTTAGGCTTTTCTTCAGTGTCTTTGGTCTGTAACATCTGTATAAAAGCTTAAAGGCAATTTTTCAATGCCCAGTATTTTTAAGTTAGAGTTAGTGATATGACACCTTCAAATAGATGTTATTGCAGCATAAGTCATCTATCTAATACTGTCTAGATTTCAGAATTTTCACGAAGATAAGAAGTGAAGAAAAAAGTTTGCCAAATTTAGGCTTGCCTGTTGAAATGACAAAATGTGGTCAAATTAGATGCTATTAATTATTTTACATTTTTGGTGTTTTACTGTTTAGTGCTTTCAACTCTTTCTACAACAAAAGTTTAAAAAGTATTTTAAACCTAAATGTAAAGTTGATAATTCATTTTTAATTGATTTTCCTTTGCAAGATTGATACATTCTTGATTCAATAAACATTCAGATAATGTATAGGTTATCTGTTTTGAAACTATATTTTATATTTTAATCATTCCTTGCTTTAATTTTAAGCTACCATATATTGAATCATAACTGGTTCTATGAAGCATTTTATTTGTAAAATTTATTATTTTTGATATTTTAAATGAAACATTACATACATTACAAATAGATCATGATAAATGTAAAGCTACATGAATTTTCACAGAGTGGATACATCCAGGTAACTACTACCCAAATCAAGAACTAGAATACTATCAGAATCTAAAGTTCCCTCATGCCCTTTTCCAGTTATTATTCTGAACCAAAAAATATTATCTTGACTTCTAAAACCATAAATTAATGCTTTTGTTTGTTTAATATTATTATTTGTTATTATTGAGATAAAATTTACACAACATAAAATTTTAACCATTTAAAGTGTAATATTCAATGGTTTTTAGTACAGTCAGAGTCATAGAACCATCATGGCTATTTCCAGAATATTTCATCATTTAAAAAGGAACCCCATACCTATTAAGCACTTATCCCTCATTCCTCCCATCCACTGCTGCTGCTGCTGCTAAGTCACTTCAGTCGTGTCCAACTCTGTGCGACCCCATAGACGGCAGCCCACCAGGCTCCCCCGTCCCTGGGATTCTCCAGGCAAGAATACTGGAGTGGGTTGCCATTTCCTTCTCCAATGCATGAAAGAGAAAAGCAAAAGTGAAGTCGCTCAGTCTGTCCAACTGTTAGCGACCCCATGGACTGCAGCCCACCAGGCTACTCCGTCCATTGGATTTTCCAGGCAAGAGTACTGGGATGGGGTGCCATTGCCTTCCCCGTCCCATCCACTAGAAACTACTAATTTACTTTCTGTATCTATGGATTTGGCTATTCTTCATATTACATATGAATGGAATTATGCAATATGTGGCCTATTATGTCTGGATTATTTTGCTTAATATAATACTATTTTTGATGTTCATTTATGTTACAGGATGTATCAGTACTTCATTTACTTTATAGCTGAATAATGTTCCATTGTATGGGTATACCACATTTTGTTTATTTATTAATTAGTTAATGGATATTTGAATTGTCTCCACTTTGGAGCTATTATGACTAATGCTGCTGTGGACATTTGTGTACATGTTTTTGTTTGAACATACTAAAATAATAGATGGCTTAGTCCTTCAGTCGTGTCTGACTCTTTGTGACCCCATGGACTGTAGCCCAGCAGGGTCCTCTGTCCATGGGATTTTCCAGGCAAGAATACTGGAGTGGGCTACCATTTCCTCTTCCAGGGGATCTTCCAGACTCAGGGATTGAACTCGTGTCTCCTGTGCCTCCTGTGCCTCCTGCATTGCAGGCAGATTCTTTACCCACTGGGCTACTTGGGAATTTCTTTTTGCCTATTTTTAAGCTTTATAGTATGTATTCCTTTTGTCTCTGAATAGTAAGTCAAAATAAGTGAAATATTACTCAGCAGTTTGTAAGGTTCAGCCACACTTTTGCATGTAGAAATAGTTCATTTTTCCTTGTACAGAGTTCTATTGTATGCCTATGTCATAATTACTCTCATATTCTGTTTATGGGCATTAATGTTGTTTTAAGGTTTGGGCAAGTATTTAATTAAGGACATATATTCATTCCTATGAGTTACAAGAGTGCAGCTTGATGTGTCTAGCTTTAGTAACTACTCTCAAACAGTTTTGAAAGATTCTTTCCCAAGACAGGAAACAGCCCAACTGTTGAAAATAGGTGAACAAGTAAATCAACTATAACATATCCACAAAATAGATACAGTTCAGTAAAAACGAAAGAAGAAGAAGAAGAGAGGGAAGGAATGAATTATTGATACATGCAACTGCATGGATGACGCTCAAAAATATGCTAAGCAAAAGAATCAAACCCCAAAGAATGTATAATGATGATTCCAGACCCATGATGTTCTAGAAAAGCAAAACTAATTTACAGTAAAAGAAAGCAGATTATTGGCTGCATGTATTGCAAATAGATAAAAGGGGAATTTTTAGAGTGATGAAAATGTTCTATGACATAATTGTGGTTGTTATATGACTATAAATTCATTAAAACTCTTGAAACATGTATTTCAAAAGGTTTTCCTTTTACTGCATGTAAATTATACCTTAAAGTTAATAAAAAATTATTAAAAAAAATAATGTACACTCCTCCTAGCAGTTATGAAAGGTCTAGTTATGTCTCAGACTCACCATGACCTGTTAATGTTTGACTTTTTCATTTAGACATCTAGAGGGTGTTTACTGGAATAACATTTTAATTTTAATTTACATTTCTCAACTAAAATCAGGAATTGTTACATAGATAATTATAGAACAAATCATAAGCCTATTTTTAAAATTTAGATGTAACTAACAACTTATTTGAAATCTGCTTTATAGTGAATTTTTTGAAGTTTCTGTGTTTGATGGAAATAGAATACCAAAGAAGTGCATATTATGTACCTTTGGTAATTAATAAAAATCACAGTGTAAATTGACATAGTGACTTTTAAACTGTATCTCTATATATTACTGCTGCTATTAATTCATATTGATAAAGGATTTAAATATACATTACTGGACAAATATGGAGATCAAATTGAATTTGGCTTTGGTTTTAAATGTACTTCTCAAATTAGGAGAAAAACAGCAATTCTATATAGAATGGTTGAAATATGCACATGGGTCATATATGTTTCTATGTGATGGAAATGTTTCCATGTTAGTATACAGCACATAGTTTGCCTAAAATATTCCGTGTCATCTGTAGATGAAAGCCCCTAAAAATACAGCAAGGTAGAAACCAAAACAGCCATAAATTATAAGATGTGAAATATTTTCAGATGTCAACTTAAAAGCACAACATAAAAGTTGAGAATTATGCTTTATTCAGTGACCTCAATGAGGACTATAGCCCAGGATACAACTGCTCAGATATTTCTGAGAAGCTTTTCCAAAGAGTTCCAGGAGGAGTCAGAATATATAGGATATTTTCCTGAAAAACAACAAACATGTAGACAAAGATCAGAAGATTACTGCTAATCACAGAAAACAGATACATCTCAAGTTAAATGACTTTAGTGCCTATTTATCTATGGTAAGATCAAACTACTGCACAGTTGCACTCATCTCACATGCTAGTAAAGTAATGCTCAAAATTCTCCAAGCCAGGCTTCAGCAATATGTGAAACGTGAACTTCTAGATGTTCAAGCTGGTTTTAGAAAAGGCAGAGGGACCAGAGATCAAATTGCCAACATCCACTGGATCATGGGAAAAGCAAGAGAGTTCCAGAAAAACATCTATTTCTGCTTTATTGACTATGCCAAAGCCTTTGACTGTGTGGATCACAATAAACTGTGGAAAAGTCTGAGAGAGATGGGAACACCAGACCACCTGACCTGCCTCTTGAGAAATCTGTATGCAGGCCAGGGAGCAACAGTGAGAACTGGACATGGAACAACAGACTGGTTCCAAATAGGAAAAGGAGTACGTCAAGGCTGTATATTGTCACCCTGCTTATTTAACTTCTATGCAGAGTACATCATGAGAAATGCTGGACTGGAAGAAATACAAGCTGGAATCAAGATTGTCAGGAGAAATATCAATAACCTCAGATATGCAGATGACACCTCCCTTATGGCAGAAAGTGAAGAGGAACTCAAAAGCCTCTTGATGAAAGTGAAAGAGGAGAGTGGAAAAGTTGGCTTAAAGCTCAGTATTCAGAAAACGAAGATCATGGCATCTGGCCGCATCACTTCATGGGAAATAGATGGGGACACAGTGGAAACAGTGTCAGACTTTCTTTCTGGGGGCTCCAAAATCACTGCAGATGGTGAGTGCAGCCATGAAATTAAAAGATGCTTACTCCTTGGAAGAAAAGTTATGACCACCCTAGATAGCATATTCAAAAGCACAGACATTACTTTGCCGACTAAGGTCCGTCTAGTCAAGGCTATGGTTTTTCCAGTGGTCATGTACGAATGTGAGAGTTGGACTGTGAAGAAGGCTGAGCGCCGAAGAAGTGATGCTTTTGAACTGTGGTGTTGGAGAAGACTCTTGAGAGTCCCTTGGACTGCAAGGAGATCCAACCAGTCCATTCTGAAGGAGATCAACCCTGGAATTTCTTTGGAAGGAATGATGCTAAAGCTGAAACTCCAGTACTTTGGCCACCTCATGCAAAAAGTTGACTCATTGGAAAAGACTCTGATGCTGGGAGGGATTGGGGGCAGGAGAAGAAGGGGACGACAGAGGATGAGATGGCTGGATGGCATCACTGACTCGATAAACATGAATCTGAGTGAACTCCGGGAGATGGTGATGGACAGGGAGGCCTGGCATGCTGCGATTCATGGGGTCACAAAGAGTCGGACATGACTGAGCGACAGAACTGAAGATGGGAGAGTCTGGGGTCATTGAAACTATTCCTTTCATATGCCTCCTTACTATCTAGGGCCATCATGAATTCCTCTCAGATCACACCTTGGAGGATGATTGCAGTGGCTGATGGCTTAGTTACAGGCAACATTTATTATACCAGAATGACAGGCAGCATTCTTTGTTTAGTGAAAGAACAGCAAAACATTCTTTGTTTAGTGAAAGGCAACACTTTTTTGGCCCACAGAACCTCCTCTCTGTCATAAATTCAACCAAGATTTGAGGCATTTCCAGACCAATTTTCCCCACACTAGGAAGTCTCATCCTAGATTAGGTGAGGCTTCTCTTAATAGACACAATGTGCTAATTTTTGAATTAGTCCATACTGATAACCTAAAATTCTCTTGGTTGCCTGTTTTACTAATCTATTATGATCCAGAAAATGTTTTCCTTTGTTGCTTCTTCCCATGTCTCCAGTTTCACTATTATAATTATTTTGTGTAGAGTTTTATACATGCATACATACATATATATATATATATACATGATTGACTACTTCAAGATGTTTAGCCATCAGTAATTTTGTTGGAAGCCTGGTCACACACTGGGTAATACAAGAGATAATAATCCTATAAAATATACAGGATATAAGTAATACAGCTGGTAACATTAATAAAGCCATAGTACATCAGAGAGAGACACAAAGCATAAATAATTTGAAAACAAGAGACAGCAAACTAAAACAATGATTAATATAACTAGTTGTAATCTGGTCACAATAAACCATTAAGTCCACAAAGGAGCCAGCTGCAGAAACCGAATTATTGAGGGATCAGGCCAAGAAAAAAAGGTAAGTATTTCATCTTCATTTACAAAGTATACTTTATTAACTTGTTGTAGGTTATAGTGTAAAAGAGAAGTTTTTCTGGGAAACAAAGATGAAAAAGCAGTATATTTCAGGAAAAAAAAAATACATTCAGTCCCATGGTGGCTCAGACAATGATGAGTCTGCCTGCAATGCAGGAGACCCAGGTTATATCCTTGGGTCCAGAATATCCCCTGGAGAAGGGAATGGCAACCCACTCCAGTATTCTTGCCTGGAAAATTCCATGGACATAGGAACCTGGCAGGCTCAATGTAGTCAGAAAGAGTCAGACATGACTGAGTGACTAACACTTCAGTCCCATGTAATTAATTCCTGTTCACCTGAATGAAGTTATTAGGTTTTCCATTAGAGTTTTATAATTTCTTACCTAGTTTAGTGGTGTTATCTGAAAGTTATCAGACATTTATATTTGTCAAAATTCTTTTTTATGAATCTCTTTGAAGATATTCATTTTATAAAAGCATCAGAGTAAAATAATGATTATCTATAAACTAAAACATTTAAAATGCTGCTGCTAAAGATCTGATTATAATGAAACTGATAAGAAATTTGGTTATTTCTGTAACATGTAACATTTTAAGGTACTAATAACTGAAAATATTATACCTGAAAATATTTATATATATATATATTTATATATATATTTTTATATATGGTTATAACTGAAAATATTATACATTTCAGATTTGTGTGTGTGTGCACTCTGTGGCTCAGTAGTGTCCAACTCTTTGTGACCCCATGGACTGTAGCCCACCAGGTTCCTCTGTCCATGGAATTTTCCAGGCAAGAATATTGGAGTGGGTTGTCTTTTCCTCATCCAGGGGATCTTCCCAACCCAGGGATCAAAACTGCATCTATTGCATCTCCTGCATTGCCAGGCTGATTCTTTACCACTAGCAACACCTTGACAGATACTTCAATTTTAGAGGTTTCATATAACTTTTGGAATATGTGTATTAATGATATGCATAGAGTATAACCTAAGAAGTTTTTATCACCATTTATATGACAATGTTTCCCATATAATTTAACATATCTAAGCCTAAATAGTTTCTCTTTGTATAGTTTCAGGGGCCCTTTGATACATTCAAAAGTTGGCTGGAGGTCAAAAGACTTCATTAAATTTTGATTTAGGAAATTATGTCAATAAATATCAAAAGGTTTAGAACACTGAGAATTTGATATTTGGGAAATTTGTCAAAGATAAATATTTTAAAACACTTGGTCAAATAGGATCATGAGTCCCTGTGAAACAATACAGTACTTATTCATTCAATAAAAGTGACAATAAAATATTTTTAAAGCACATGCAGATCATTTAGAAAGAAAAAAAACTCATAATCTGTTATTAAATGTAGATTACCATTCTAAGAATACTTTGTTCTCATAACATAGAAAACCAAACTCTGATCCTGTACCAGCCTACCCTCAATAACAAAATTCATTTACCTAATTCAATTCAATTCAATCCCAGCTTGAAGTTGCACAAAACTTTTCTCAAAATTCCCTTTTACAAATCTCCTGTAACTTTCTATATCTATATTCATTCATCTCTTATTTTCTTTCCCATCCAGAAAACGAGCTTTAGAACAAAGTCACCTTCATTTAACAAAGTGCATTTCCATTCTTTATACCTAGATAGCATATTAAAAAGCAGAGACATTACCTTGGCAACAAAGTTCCATATAGTCAAAGCTATGGTTTTTCCAGTAGTCATATATGGATGTGAGAGTTGGACCATAAAGAAGGCTGAATGCCAAAGAATTGATGCTTTTAAACTGTGGTGTTGGAGAAGACTCTTGAGAGTCTCTTGGACTGCAAGGAGATCAAGCCAGTCAATCCTAAAGAAAATCAACCCGGAATATACATTGGAAGGCCTGATGCTGAAGCTGAAACTCCAGTACTTTGGCCTCCCGATGCAAAGAGCTGATTAATTAGAAAAGACCCTGATGCTGGGAAGGATGGAAGGCAGGAGGAGAAAGGGACAACAGAGCATGAGACGGTTGGATGGCATCACCGACTCAATGGACATGAGTTTGAGCAAGCTCTGGGACTTGGTGTTGGACAGGGAAGCCTGGCGTGCTGCAGTCCATGGGGTTGCAGAGTCAGAAACGACTGAGCAACTGAACAACAAATGCCTCCTTTTGCTAAAAATATACATCCTACATTCCTTGAACACTTAAATGTTTTCCTTATTATCCCAGTAGCTTAATAATGTATTTAACAATTTGAATTCTTAAAAACCTTGACCTCTAATGAAAACCGACTAGCAATAATTGTGAACTTTTTGTCATATCAGCATTTCCTGGTAGGCAAACATAGGAATATTCTACAACCTCTAAAACATATATCTTCTCATAGCCCCCCCCCCTTTTTTTTTCACTCGATGTGTGGCAAAACATGTTTATTAAATCCTAAAATCTTTATTTTCCCTCTTGTAAGGAGACAAAAGTAAGTAAATATAGACCTAATTAGCAGTCAGTGATCCAGCATCTTATCTTATTGGAAATGAACTGATATTTAACAAATTCCGTAATTTAGCTTAGCAAAACTGTAAAGTTTCAGTTACCAAAAATCTTGAGAAACTATTTTAAATAGATGTACCCAAAACATAATTATTCCTAAAGAGTTCACTTGAAAACTATCTCACTTAACCTTTATTTCATAACTTATGAAAATATCATCATACCAAGTTGATTTTCCTTACTGACAAAGTCTACAAGACAAATAACATAAACTTATTGACCTTCAGTAAACCTAGTTACAATGAAAAAGTCTGTTTGATATAGCAAATAGCTTAAGTTAGCTTTAGTACCAGATATTAATGTTGTTTTCCTAGCTCATGTGAACGTGGAATTAATTCTTGCCAGTTTTCTTTGTATTTAGAAATATTTGATTTGTAAGGTCTTAAAATCAATAGAAAGAGCTTTTTTATAAATTTAATTTTGATAATATACAGAGGTAGACATATGTTTTATGTACAATAAGCAGACAACACTAAATATCTCAGCTTTGACATCTAGTTATGAATCAGGTGTTATACATTTACTAGTTTATAGGTAGCAGTTAGGTAAGTTAAATGTATTTCCTTAGATGATTAAGGCATTACTAATTGTGGAAAAAGCTTTAAGATTTTTATTTGTCCTTGATAAATCTTTAAGGAAGCTGTGAATCAGATTTTGGGTGAAGGAGCATTTCCAGCACTTTGAGTGTTAAAATCCTTTCCCCTTTAGTCCCCTTTGATATCAGGTTTTACCTGATTGAGCTAATTAGGCTCTGCCTCAGGTCAATATATTGGAGAAGGAAATGGCAATCCAGTCCAGTGTTCTTGCTTGGAGAATCCCAGGGATGGGGGAGCCTGGTGGGCTGCCGTCTATGGGGTCATACAGAGTCCGACATGACTGAAGTGACAGCAGCAGCAGCAGCAGCAGGTCAATATGGGTTGTACTTTCATTTCTAGTTTGTAGAAGTTTTTAAGACACAAACATTTGCTTTCAACTCTGCAATGACCTTGTCTGCTACTTGAATGACATAAAAAGGTTGATTTGTCTAGCTAAATATTTTTTCATTTGCTTTGTTAAATCAGTGAGAAGATTTCCAACAAAACTGGAAATCAAGGGGTTTTTGTATTATTTTTAATTAATTAATTATTTTAATTGAAGGGCAATTGCTTTACAATCCTGTGTGGTTTCTGTTATAAAACAACATGAATCAGTCATAACTCTCTCTCTCTCTCTCTCTCTCTCTATATATATATATATATATATATATATATATATTACTCTTTTTAAAATTTTATTTTTAATCAGAAGATAATTACTTTACAATATTCTGATGGCTTCTGTCATATATCAACATGAACCAGCCATAGGTATACATATGTCCTCACCTTCTTAAACCTCCCTCCTACCTCCCTCTTCATCCTACCCCTCTAGGTTATCACAGAATAACAACTTTGGGTTCCCTACATCATAACAGCAAATTTCCACCAGCTATCTATTTTACATATGGTAATATATATGTTTGAATAGTACTCTCTCAAGTCATCCCACCTTCTCCTTGCCCCACTGTGGCCATAAATCTGTTCTTTACATCTGTGTCTCCTTTGCTGGCCCACAAATAGGATGATCAGTACCATTTTCTAGATTCCATGCTGGTAAGTCACTTCAGTCGTGTCCGACTCTGTGTGACCCCATAGATGGCAGCCCACCAGGCTCCTCCGTCCCTGGGATTCTCCAGGCAAGAACACTGGACTGGGTTGCCATTTCCTTCTCCAATGTATGAAAGTGAAAAGTGAAAGTGAAGTTACTCAGTTGTGCCCGACTCTTAGCGACCCCATGGACTGCAGCCTTCCAGGCTCCTCCATCCATGGGATTTTCCAAGCAAGAATACTAGAGCGGGGTGCCATTGCCTTCTCTGTCTAGATTCCATATATATAAGTTAATATGTGATATTTATCTTTCTCTTCCTGACTTACTTCACTATGTATAATAGGCTCTAAGTTCATCCACCTCATTAGAACTGATGAAAATGCAAATTTTTTTTAGAGCTAAGTAATATTCCATTGTGTATATGTACCAAAACGTCCTTCCGTTCATCTGTCGATGAACATCTAGGTTGCTTCAATGTCCAAGATATTGTAAATAGTGCTGTGATGAACATTGGGGTACATTTGTCTTTTTCAGTTATGATTTCTTCAGGGTATATGCCCAGTAGTGAGATTGCAAGGTCATATGGTAGTTTTATTCCTTTTTTTAATTTTCTTTTTTGTTGTTGTTATTGTTCAGATGCTAAGCTGTCTCTGACTCTTTGTGACCCCATAGACTGCAGCACACTAGACTCCTCTGTCCTTTACTATTTCCCAGAGTTTGCTCAAACTCATGTCCATTGAGTTGGTGAGGCTATCTAACCATCTCATCCTCTGCCTCCTCCTTCTCCTTTTACCTTCAATCTTTCCCAGCATCTGGGTCTTTTCCAATGAGTCCATTCTTTCACATTGAGTTGGTGAGGCTATCTAACCATCTCATCCTCTGCCTCCTCCTTCTCCTTTTACCTTCAATCTTTCCCAGCACCTGGGTCTTTCCCAATGAGTCCATTCTTTCACATCAGGTGGCCAAAGTGTTGGAATACACACACACACACACACTTCAGTCTCTTTAATCAATAAATTTAAATTTGACAAAACATACATCATACATACCCAAGCCAAATGCCTGAAATTTCACCATAAAATTCTCATAAACATAATATATATGTATATAGTCGCTTAACTTCAGTACCTGAATTACGGTATGAATTACCTAGGAGAAGGTGAGTACACTGGCATTTGGGAAGCTTTAAAAGACCATCTTAGAATTCTGCATACCACAGTCACAGTTACAGTGAAGTGAATAAAAAATACACTTCAAGATCCCTCACTTGCATAGCTTTTTCCAGGACTTCTAAGAGGAACCCTTGCCTTTCTATGTGTGTTTACATAGACTTATGTTTATATAATTTTCTCAAAAGTAATATATTTTGCCAATGCTTAAGACAACAGATACTTCTCACTCTAAATTTCCTCGTTTTTGTTTTGTCATGGTATTTTGGAGATCCAGTTAAGGGGAAGTTAAGTTTGAAATACTTTAATTTCTTATTAGTGGGTAATTTTTATGTGGTACGTGCACTGGTAGGGAAAAACTTTGTTAGATACTTCTGCTGTTTGTCCTGCCCACACACTTGATGGTGTAACACATAGGTGTAAAGCTAGGGCTGCACCACATTATGAATGGAGCTATTGAGATCCAATACTGGAAATGTGGGAGAAGAGAAGAAAAAATAGATTTAAGATTTTTGGAACTGGAAGCTAGTATGTGGAAAATATTTCATTAAATCACAAATGTAAAATTGTATGTGAAGAATTTGTTTCTCATTAAAGCATAGTTGAAAGCAAAATTTTCTACTCAGGAATGTTCTTAGTAAAGCAGTATATTCAATTAAAATCCACAATATATTTTAATAGAAATGGATATGTAATTAAGCTTAAATATACAATTTTATTTCCAATTTGAGATAATGTTTATAATAATTTTATGGAGAAATTACAGGCATTTGGCTTGGGAATGCATGATGAGTATCTTCTTTGTCAAATTTAAGTGTATTGATTAAAGAATTAAAAGAACATTCTGGTAAAAATCAATGAAACATGAAACAAAAGTGATAAATATGAGCAATGAAATTAATAGAAATGATTCTTATATTGAGAGTCAACTTACAGCCAAAACACATATAGATTAAGCCAAAAATGTTAATTTTAAAAAAGGAATAGATAAGTTTTTAATAGAATTAGTATTGGTGGTATGTGCTCTGTTACGTTGACTCTTTGTGACCCTATGGACCCTATGTAGCCTTCCAGGCTTTTCTGTCCATGGGATTTTCCAGGTAAGAGTACTGGCATGTGTAGCCATCCCCACTGCAGAGGATCTTCCCAACCCAAGGATCAAACCCAGGTTTCTCATTGCAGGCAGATTCTTTACCATCTGAGCCACCAGAGAAGCCCTAAATTAGTAATAGTTTCTTAGAGTTTTTTGATAGCCTAGTTAATGAAGATAATTCAACCATTTGTAAACACTATAAGAAGATTTAAACTTTTTGCTGATTTTACACAAAATACTGCTACAAATGAACATTAATATATCAAGCAGAGTAATTAACACTGGACAGTAAAAAAAGAAACTTTAAAATTCCTGAAATTGTACAGATATGACAGAAACTTGACAAAGTTTCACTGAAATTTAATAACAATTTTGAAGTTTGCATGATAATTAAAAATAAAAATAAAATTTGCCTGCCCATGAGGATTGTTGGATTTTATTTCTACTCTCCTTTTATAATTTATTTATTTATTTTAAATGAAACAAAGATGAACATTTTAATGATAAAAGGTACAATTCACAAAGAATATAGAATTTAAATTCTGTCTTAAATTTGAAGAATGAAGAAACAAAGATACATAAAGCAAGAACCAGAAGAAATATTAGGGAAAAGAAAAAATATATAATCACAATGAAATATATTAACATTTCTCTGAGCATATTTTATCAAGGGCAGAAAAAATAATCAGAGAATCTTGAGTAATGTCACTAATAATTTAAATAGATTTATACTTAATTTATATTAACCATATTCTGCACAAATATATTTAAAATTTTGTATCTCATACATTGTTATTGGGCTTCCCTGGTAACTCAGCTGGTAAGGAATCTGCCTGCACTGCAGGAGACTCCAGTTCAATTCCTGGGTTGGGAAGTTCCCCTGGAGAAGGGATAGGTTACCCACTCCAGTATTCTTGGGCTTCTCTGGTGGCTCAAATGATAAAGAATCCGCCTTCAATGTGGGAGACCTGGGTTTGATCCCTGGATTGGGAAGATTCCCTGGAGGAGGGCATGACAACTCACTCCAGTATTCTTGCTTGGAGAATCCCCATGGGCAGAGGAGTCTGGCAGGCTATAAATAGTCCATGGGGTCACAAAGAGTCGGACACAACTGAGCAGCTAAGCACAGCACAGCACAACATGTTGTTATTAGATGTCCATGGGGCATTTAGAAAAACTCACAAAAAGATAAACATTACTAAATTTCAAAAAGTAGAATTCTTTGTGTGTGTGTGCACTTTGGTTATACACACACAAAATAAATGTATATTCAGTTATACACCTATATTATTTTTGAAATTATTTTCCATTATAGGTTATTACATGATATAGACTAAATGTCCCTGTGCTATATAGTAAACTTTTTTTGCTTGTTGCATATCTTTTTTTGTTTTGTTTTTTTTTTTAGTTAGAAATGTAGTTTTCTATTTATACAAAGTCAAACAAGTGGAATCAAAGTGTCAAAAATTTTTTGGTTAGGCAAAAATTCATAAGTTTTCTAAAATATATTTTATACATATTATTTATATACATGTATACAAAAGCTTTTCTACTATGGTTGATAAAGGCTTGAGAAAGAACATAAAATATGGAGAAATTGGAGAACATAAACTAAATGAAATGGGAGTACTGAGTATGAAATAGAAAAAGTGAAGCAGGTTAGATAAAAAGTAAAAAATTCTCATGTAGTACATTTGTTTTTAAACATGGCCCTTCATTAGAAACATATTTGGAGCTCTGACCAAAAAAAAAATGCCTGATCATTTGTATTTTTCAAAAAATTCCAAGATAATTCTAATATGCATCCAGATTTTAAAAAGTGATTACAGGGTTTTCTATTAAATGGTAGTTTTGGTTATATAGAATTCTAAAATTTTTCTTTTGATCAATCGTGATACAATGGTTTTAAGTAAGTAATAGTTCAGTCAGTTCAGTTCAGTGCAGTCACTTAGTTGTGTCCAACTCTTTGCGACCCCATGAATTGCAGCACGCCAGGCCTCCCTGTCCATCACCAACTCCCGGAGTTCACTCAAACTCATGTAGTAAAAGATGTTTATCAGTTTTCACAATCAATAGCCAGACCAAAAAAAAAGATAATTACAATTGAAAGTCAAAATGGGAACATGATAAACCTAATGGTATAGAATAATTAAATTTAGGGACTCTAGCAGAGTGATATGTGGTAAGGAGAAGTGCATATACGCACATGTTTTCATCTGCTCAGCTCGTCTATGTCTTTTGATTAGTGAATTTAATCTATTTGCATTTAAGGTAATTATTGATATGTGTGACCCTATTACCATTTTCTTAATTGTTCTGGGTTTATTTTCTGTAGGTAGGGCTTTTCCTTCTCTTGTTTTCTGCATGGAGAAATCCCTTTAGCATTTGTTATGAAACTGGTTTGAAGGTGACGGTGGAGTCCTCGGTAATGTTCGACTCTTTGTGACCGCGTGGACTGTAGCCTACCAGGCTCCTCCATCCATGGAATTTTCCAGGCAAGAATACTGGAGTGGGTTGCCATTTCCTTCTCCAGAGGATCTTCCCGACATAGGACTCGAACCTGGGTCTCCCACATTGTAGGTGGATGCTTTACTGTCTGAGCCACCAGGGAAGCTGGTTTGATGGTGTTGAATTCTCTTAACATTTGCTTGTCNCCAGGCTCCTCCATCCATGGAATTTTCCAGGCAAGAATACTGGAGTGGGTTGCCATTTCCTTCTCCAGAGGATCTTCCCGACATAGGACTCGAACCTGGGTCTCCCACATTGTAGGTGGATGCTTTACTGTCTGAGCCACCAGGGAAGCTGGTTTGATGGTGTTGAATTCTCTTAACATTTGCTTGTCTTGAAGCTTTTGATTTCTCCATCAAATCTGAAGGAGAGTCTTGCTGGGTAGAACATTCTTGGTTGTAGGTTCTTCCCTATAATCATTTTAAATATGTCATGCCATTCTCTTCTGGCTTGCAGAGTTTCTGTTGAGAAATCAGCTGATAGCCTGATGGGAATTCCCTTGTATTTGTCATTTTCTCCTTGTTGCTTTTAATATTTTATCTCTGTCTTTAATTTTTGTCAGTTCTATTACTATGTTTCAGTGTGTTCCTCCTTCAGTTTACCCCGCCTGAGATTCTCTGTGCTTCCTGGACTTGGTTGATTATTTCCTTCCCCATATTAAGGAAGTCTTCAGCTATTATATCTTTAAATATTTCCTCAGCTCCTTTCTCTCTCTCTTCTCCTTCTGGGACCCATATAATGCGAATGAGCATGTATTTAATACTATCTCCGAGATCTCTTAGGCTGTCTTCATTTCTTTTCATTCTTTTTTCTATATTCTGTTCTGTGGCAGTGATTTCCACCATTCTGTCCTCCAGGTCAAAAGCCAAAAATGTTAATTTTAAAAAAGGAATAGATAAGTTTTTAATAGAATTAGTATTGGTGGTATGTGCTCTGTTACGTTGACTCTTTGTGACCCTATGGACCCTATGTAGCCTTCCAGGCTTTTCTGTCCATGGGATTTTCCAGGTAAGAGTACTGGCATGTGTAGCCATCCCCACTGCAGAGGATCTTCCCAACCCAAGGATCAAACCCAGGTTTCTCATTGCAGGCAGATTCTTTACCATCTGAGCCACCAGAGAAGCCCTAAATTAGTAATAGTTTCTTAGAGTTTTTTGATAGCCTAGTTAATGAAGATAATTCAACCATTTGTAAACACTATAAGAAGATTTAAACTTTTTGCTGATTTTACACAAAATACTGCTACAAATGAACATTAATATATCAAGCAGAGTAATTAACACTGGACAGTAAAAAAAGAAACTTTAAAATTCCTGAAATTGTACAGATATGACAGAAACTTGACAAAGTTTCACTGAAATTTAATAACAATTTTGAAGTTTGCATGATAATTAAAAATAAAAATAAAATTTGCCTGCCCATGAGGATTGTTGGATTTTATTTCTACTCTCCTTTTATAATTTATTTATTTATTTTAAATGAAACAAAGATGAACATTTTAATGATAAAAGGTACAATTCACAAAGAATATAGAATTTAAATTCTGTCTTAAATTTGAAGAATGAAGAAACAAAGATACATAAAGCAAGAACCAGAAGAAATATTAGGGAAAAGAAAAAATATATAATCACAATGAAATATATTAACATTTCTCTGAGCATATTTTATCAAGGGCAGAAAAAATAATCAGAGAATCTTGAGTAATGTCACTAATAATTTAAATAGATTTATACTTAATTTATATTAACCATATTCTGCACAAATATATTTAAAATTTTGTATCTCATACATTGTTATTGGGCTTCCCTGGTAACTCAGCTGGTAAGGAATCTGCCTGCACTGCAGGAGACTCCAGTTCAATTCCTGGGTTGGGAAGTTCCCCTGGAGAAGGGATAGGTTACCCACTCCAGTATTCTTGGGCTTCTCTGGTGGCTCAAATGATAAAGAATCCGCCTTCAATGTGGGAGACCTGGGTTTGATCCCTGGATTGGGAAGATTCCCTGGAGGAGGGCATGACAACTCACTCCAGTATTCTTGCTTGGAGAATCCCCATGGGCAGAGGAGTCTGGCAGGCTATAAATAGTCCATGGGGTCACAAAGAGTCGGACACAACTGAGCAGCTAAGCACAGCACAGCACAACATGTTGTTATTAGATGTCCATGGGGCATTTAGAAAAACTCACAAAAAGATAAACATTACTAAATTTCAAAAAGTAGAATTCTTTGTGTGTGTGTGCACTTTGGTTATACACACACAAAATAAATGTATATTCAGTTATACACCTATATTATTTTTGAAATTATTTTCCATTATAGGTTATTACATGATATAGACTAAATGTCCCTGTGCTATATAGTAAACTTTTTTTGCTTGTTGCATATCTTTTTTTGTTTTGTTTTTTTTTTTAGTTAGAAATGTAGTTTTCTATTTATACAAAGTCAAACAAGTGGAATCAAAGTGTCAAAAATTTTTTGGTTAGGCAAAAATTCATAAGTTTTCTAAAATATATTTTATACATATTATTTATATACATGTATACAAAAGCTTTTCTACTATGGTTGATAAAGGCTTGAGAAAGAACATAAAATATGGAGAAATTGGAGAACATAAACTAAATGAAATGGGAGTACTGAGTATGAAATAGAAAAAGTGAAGCAGGTTAGATAAAAAGTAAAAAATTCTCATGTAGTACATTTGTTTTTAAACATGGCCCTTCATTAGAAACATATTTGGAGCTCTGACCAAAAAAAAAATGCCTGATCATTTGTATTTTTCAAAAAATTCCAAGATAATTCTAATATGCATCCAGATTTTAAAAAGTGATTACAGGGTTTTCTATTAAATGGTAGTTTTGGTTATATAGAATTCTAAAATTTTTCTTTTGATCAATCGTGATACAATGGTTTTAAGTAAGTAATAGTTCAGTCAGTTCAGTTCAGTGCAGTCACTTAGTTGTGTCCAACTCTTTGCGACCCCATGAATTGCAGCACGCCAGGCCTCCCTGTCCATCACCAACTCCCGGAGTTCACTCAAACTCATGTAGTAAAAGATGTTTATCAGTTTTCACAATCAATAGCCAGACCAAAAAAAAAGATAATTACAATTGAAAGTCAAAATGGGAACATGATAAACCTAATGGTATAGAATAATTAAATTTAGGGACTCTAGCAGAGTGATATGTGGTAAGGAGAAGTGCATATACGCACATGTTTTCATCTGCTCAGCTCGTCTATGTCTTTTGATTAGTGAATTTAATCTATTTGCATTTAAGGTAATTATTGATATGTGTGACCCTATTACCATTTTCTTAATTGTTCTGGGTTTATTTTCTGTAGGTAGGGCTTTTCCTTCTCTTGTTTTCTGCATGGAGAAATCCCTTTAGCATTTGTTATGAAACTGGTTTGAAGGTGACGGTGGAGTCCTCGGTAATGTTCGACTCTTTGTGACCGCGTGGACTGTAGCCTACCAGGCTCCTCCATCCATGGAATTTTCCAGGCAAGAATACTGGAGTGGGTTGCCATTTCCTTCTCCAGAGGATCTTCCCGACATAGGACTCGAACCTGGGTCTCCCACATTGTAGGTGGATGCTTTACTGTCTGAGCCACCAGGGAAGCTGGTTTGATGGTGTTGAATTCTCTTAACATTTGCTTGTCTTGAAGCTTTTGATTTCTCCATCAAATCTGAAGGAGAGTCTTGCTGGGTAGAACATTCTTGGTTGTAGGTTCTTCCCTATAATCATTTTAAATATGTCATGCCATTCTCTTCTGGCTTGCAGAGTTTCTGTTGAGAAATCAGCTGATAGCCTGATGGGAATTCCCTTGTATTTGTCATTTTCTCCTTGTTGCTTTTAATATTTTATCTCTGTCTTTAATTTTTGTCAGTTCTATTACTATGTTTCAGTGTGTTCCTCCTTCAGTTTACCCCGCCTGAGATTCTCTGTGCTTCCTGGACTTGGTTGATTATTTCCTTCCCCATATTAAGGAAGTCTTCAGCTATTATATCTTTAAATATTTCCTCAGCTCCTTTCTCTCTCTCTTCTCCTTCTGGGACCCATATAATGCGAATGAGCATGTATTTAATACTATCTCCGAGATCTCTTAGGCTGTCTTCATTTCTTTTCATTCTTTTTTCTATATTCTGTTCTGTGGCAGTGATTTCCACCATTCTGTCCTCCAGGTCACTTATCTGTGCTTCTGCCTCAGTTATTCTGCCATGGAGTCCTTCTACTGAATTATTCATCTCTGTTTGTTTGTTGTTTAGTTCTTCTAGGTCTTTGGTAAACATTTCTTGCATCTTCTTAATCTTTGCCTCCATTCTTTTTCTGAGATCCTGAATCATATTCACTATCATTATTCCGGATTCTTTTTGTGGAAGGTTGCCTATTTCCACTTCATTGAATTGTTTTTTTTTTTTTTTTTGGAGGGGGGCGTTTATCTTGTACCTTCATCTGGGATGTAACTTTGTGCTTTTATGTGCTCATTAGCTTTCTGTAATGTGGTTTTGTTTTGGTCCCTGTGGGACTGATTCTTCTTGCTTCTTCTGTCTGCCTTCTGATGGAGGAGTCCAAGAGGCTTGTGTAAACTTCCTGATAGAAGGGACTGTTGGTGGGAAAAACTTGGTCTTACTCTGGTTGGCAAGGCCCTTGCTCAGTAAAGATTTAGTCCAATTATCTGTTGATGGGTGGGGTTGAGCTCCCTCCCTGGTAGTTTTTTGGCCTGAGGTGACTAACCTCTCAGGTCTACTGGCTCTATAGTCCAGTTAATGGCAACCTCCAAGAGGATTTACACCAAAGGGGACCTTCCTAGACAGCTGCTGCCAGCCCCTGTGGTGAGCCTGTGCCAACACATAACCTCTACAGGAGACCCTCCAACACTAGCAGGTAGTTATGGTTCAGTTTCCTGTGGAGTCACTGCTCCTTTCCTCTCAGTCTTGGTGCATACAAGGTTTTGTTTGTGCCCTCCAAAACTGGAGTCTCTATTTCCCCTAGTCCTGTGGAAGCCTTGTAATCAAATTTCTCTGGCCTTCAAGGTCAGATTCCCTGGGGATTCCCCAGTATCTTTTTTGAGTCCCCAGGCTGGGAAGCCTGACGTGGGGTTCTGAACCTTCACAACAGTGGGAAAACTTCTTTGGTATTATTATTCTTCAGTTTGTGGGTCACCCATCTTGCAGAAATGGGACTTGATTTTATCATGGTTGTACCCTTCCTACCATCTCACTGAAGCTTCTTCTTTGTCTTTGAATGTGAAGTATATTTTTTTGGTAGGTTCCAGCATCCTCCTGTCAATGGTTGTTCAAAAGCTAATTGTGATTTTGATGCTCTTGATGGAGGAGATGAGTGTACGTCCTTCTACTCTTCCACTTGAACTGGAGTTTTATTCCTAGTTTTTAAAGAAACCTCCATACTGTTATCCATAGTGGCTGTATCAATTTGCATTCCCACCAATAATGCAAGAAGGTTCCCTTTTATCCATACCCTCTCCAGCATTTCTTGTTAGTAGAATTTTGATGATGGTAATCCTGACCAGTGTGAGATGATACCTCATTGTAGTTTTGATTTGCATCTCTCTAATAATGAGAGATGTTGAGCATAATTGCATGTATTTATTAGCCATCTCCATGTCTTCTTAGGACAAATGTCTGTTTAGGTCTTTTTCCCACATTTGATTGGGTTGTTTGTTTTCCTTGAGCTACATGAGTTGTTTGTATATTTTGGAGATTAATCCTTTGGCAGTTGTATCATTTGTTTTTGTTTTTTTTTTAAATTATTTTAGTTGGAGGCTAATTACTTTACAATATTGTGGTGGTTTTTGCCATACATTGGCATGAATCAGCCATGGGTGTACATGTGTCCCACCATATTAAACACCTCTCCCACCTCTCCCACCTCTCTCCCCTCCCTATCCCTCTGGGTTGTCCCACAGCACCAGCTTTGAGTGCCCTGTTTTATGCATCAAATTTGAAATGGTCATCCATTTTATATATGGTAATATACATGTTTCTGCTGAAGCTGAAACTCCAATACTTTGGCCACCTCATGTGAAGAGTTGACTTATTGGAAAAGACCCTGATACTGTGAAGGACTGGGGGCAGGAGAAGGGGATGATAGAGGATGAGATGGCTGTATGGTATCACCGACTCGATGGACATGAATTTGGGTAAACTCTGGGAGTTGGTGATGGACAGGGAGGCCTGGTGTGCTGTGATTCATGGGGTCGCAAAGAGTCGGACATGACTGAGTGACTGAACTGAACTGAACTGAACTGAATATACATGTTTCAATACTATTCTCTAATATCGTCCCACCCTCGCCTTCTACTCCATAAGTCTACTTTTATAATCCATACTCCAAAATCCTGCTGTTTATATCTGTGTCTCTTCTGCTGTCTTGCATATAAGGTCATCATTACCGTCTTTCTAAAATCCACATAAATGCATCAATATAGTGTATTGGTGTTTCTCTTTCTGGCTTATTTTACTCTGTATGATATGCTCCAGTTTCATCCACTTTATTAGAACTGATTCAAATGCATCTTTTTTATAGCTGAGTAATATTCTATTGTGTATATGTACCACAACTTCGTTATCCATTCATCTGCTGATTGACATCTAGGTTGCTTCCATGTCTTGGCTATTAAAAACAGTGCTGCAGTGAACATTGTGGTACATGTGTCTCTTTAATTTCTGGTTTCCTAAGTGTGTATGCCCAGTAGTGGGATTGCTGGGTCATGTGGCATTTCTATTTCCAGGTTTTAAAGGAGCCTCCACACTGTTTTCCATAGTGGCTGTAGTAGTTTGCATTCCCACCAACAGTGTAAGAGCGTTCCCTTTTTTCCACACCCTCTCCAGCATTTATTGTTTCTAGACTTTTTGATGGCAGCCATTTTGACCAGCATGAAATGGTACCTCATTGTGGTATTGATTTGCATTTCTCTGATAATGAGTGATGTTGAGCATCTTTTCACGTGTCTGTTAGCTGACTGTATGTCTTCTTTGGAGAAATGTCTGTTTAGTTCTTTGGCCCATTTTTTGACTGGGTTGTTTATTTTTCTGGAATTGAGCTGCACGAGCTGCTTGTATATTTTTGAGATTAATTCTTTGTCAGTTGCTTCATTTGCCATTATTTTCTCCAATTCTGAAGGCTGCCTTTTCAACTTGCTCATAGTTTCCTTCATTGTGGCAAAAACTTTTAAGTTTAATTAGGTTCCATTTGTTTATTTTTTTCCCCATTACTCTGGGAGGTGGATCATAGAGCATCTTGCTGTGATTTCTGTCAGAGAGAGTTCTGCTTATGTTTTCCTCTAAGAATATTATACTTTCTGGTCTTATATTTAGATCTTTAATCCATTTTGAGTTTATTTTTGTGTATGGTGTTAGAAAGTATTCTAGTTTCATTCTTTTACAGGGGGTTGACCAGTTTTCCCAGCACCACTTGCTAAAGAGATTGTCTTTTCTTCACTGTATATTTTTGCCTCCTTTGTCAAAGGTCAGGTGTCCATAGGTGCATGGATTTATCTCTGGGCTTTCTATTTTGTTCCATTGATCTACATTTCTGTCTTTGTGCCAGTACCATACTGTCTTGATAACTGTAGCTTTGTAGTATAGCCTAAAGTCAGGCAGAGTGATTCCTCCAGTTCCATTCTTCTTTTTCAAGATTCCTTTGTCTATTTGAGGTTTTCTGTGTTTTCATACAAATTGTGAAATTATTTGTTCTAGTTCTCTGAAAAATTTCATTGGTAGCTTGATAGGGATTGTGTTGAATCTATAGTTTGCTTTGGGTAATATACCCATTTTCACTATACGGATTCTTCCAATCTATGAACATGTCATATTTCTTCATATATTTGTGTCATCTTTGATTTTGTTCACCAGTGTTTTATAGTTTTCTATATATAGGTCTTTTGCTTCTTTAGGTAAATTTATTCCTAAGTATTTTATTCTTTTTGTTGCAATGGTAAATAGGATTTTTTTCCTTTGTTTCTTTTTCGTTTTTTTTTTTTCATTGATAGTATATAGGAATGCAAGAGATTTCTGTGTATTCATTTTATATCCTGCAGCTTTACTATATTCACTGATTAGCTCTAGTAATTTTCTCGTGGTTTCTTTATGGTTTTCTATGTAGAGGATCATCTCATCTGCAAACAGAGTTTTACTTCTTTTTTTCCAATCTTGATTCCTTTATTATTTTTCTTCTCTGATTGCTGTGGCTAGGACTTCCAAAACTATGCTGAATAGTAGTGGTGAGAGAGGGCAACCTTGTCTTCTTCCTCATTTTAGGGGAAATGCTTTCAATTTTTATCCATTGAATATAATTTTTACTGTTGGTTTGTGGTAAATGGCTTTTATTATGTTGAGATGTGTTCTTTCTATGCCTGTTTCCGGAGAGTTTATAATTAGTGGGTATTAAATTTTGTCAAAGGCTTTCTCTATATCTATTGAGATAATCATATGGTTTTTATCTTTCAATTTGTTAATGTGGTATATCACATTGATTGATTTTCAAATTTTGAAGAAACCTTGAATCCCTGGGATAAACCCCACCTGGTCATGATGTATGATCTTTTTAATATGTTGTTGGACTCTGTTTGCTAGAACTTTGTTAAGGATTTTTTCACTTATGTTTATCAATGATATTGGCCCATATTTTTCTTTTTTTGTGGCATCTTTAGTTTTGTTATTAGGGTAATGTTGGCCTCATAGAATGAGTTTGGGAGTTTTCCTTCCTCTGCAATTTTCTGGAAGAGTTTGAGTAGGACAGGTGTTAGCTCTTCTCTAAATTTTTGGTAAAATTCACCTGTGAAGCCATCTGGTCCTGGACTTTTGTTTGTTGGAAGATTTTGTATTATAGTTTCAATTTCCATGCTTGTGACACATCTGCTATAATTTTCTATTTCTTCCTGGTTCAGTTTTGGAAGGTTATACTTCTCTTAGAATTTGTCCATTTCTTCCATGTTGTCCATTTTATTGGCATATAGTTGTTCATTGTAGTCTCTGATGATTTTTTTGTATTTCTCTGTTGTCTGTTGTGATTTCTCCATTTTCATTTCTAATTTTATTGATTTGATTCTTCTAGCATTTTTTTCTTGATGAGTCTGGATAATGGTTTATCTGTTTTATTTATCTTCTCAAAGAACCAGCTTTAAATTTTGTTGATGTTTGCTATAATCTCCTTCATTTCTTTTTCACTTCTTTCTGCTCTGATTTTTATGATCTCTTTCCTTCTTCTAACGTTGTGGTTCTTCTTTTTCTAGTTGCACTGAATGTAAAGTTCGGTTGTTTGACATTTCTTTTGTTTCTTGAGGTAGGCTTGTATTGTTATGAATCTCCCTCTGAGCACTGCTATTACTGAATTCTATAGCTTTTGGGTGGTCGTGTTTTAATTTTCATTTGTTTCTATGAATATTTTGATTTCCTTTTTGATTTCTTCCATTTTCTGTTGGTTATTCAGAAGCATGTTGTTTAGCCTCCATATGTTTGTCTTTTTAACAGTTTTTTCTCCTGCAGTTGTGTGATGTTATCAGAAAAGATGCTTGAAATGATTTCAATTTTGTTAACTCACCAAGGCAAGATTTATGGCCCAGGATGTGGTCTATCCTAGAGAAGGTTCCTTGTGCACTTGAGAAAAAGTTAAATTCCCTTATTTTTAGGTGAAATGTCCTATGAATATCAATTAGGTCTAAATTGTCCATTGTATAATTTAAAGCTTTTGTTTCCTTGCTAATGTTCTCTTTAGTTGATTTATCCCTATGTGTGAGTAGGGTATTAAAGTCCCCCACTATTATTGTGTTACTGTTAATTTCCTCTTTCATACTTCTTAGCATTTTCCTTACATATTGTGGTGCTCCTATGTTGGGTGCATATATATTTATAATTGTTAATATCTTCTTCTTGGATTGATCTTTTGATCATTATGTAGTCTCCTTCTTTGTCTCTTATCAGAGTCTTTATTTCAAAGTCTATTTTGTCTGATGTGAGTATTGCTACTCCTGTGTTCTTTTGGTCTCAATTTGCATGAAATATCTTTTTCCAGCCCTTCAGTTTCAGTCTGTATGTGCCCCTTGGTTTGAGGTGGGACTCTTGTAGACAGCATATATACAGGTCTTGTTTTTGTATCCATTCTGCCAGTCTTTGTGTTTTGGTTGGAGGCATTTAACCCATTTACATTTAAGATAATTATTGATAAGTATGATCCCATTACCATTTAATATTTTGTTTGGGTTCATTTTTATAAACCTTTTCTGTGTTTCCTCTCTAGAGAAGATCCTTTAGCTTTTCTTGAAGAGCTGGTTTAATGGTGCTAAATTTTCTCAGCTTTTGCTTGTCTTTAAAGCTTTGGATTTCTCCTTCATATCTGAATGTGATCCTTGCTGGGTAGAATAATCTTGGCTGTAGTTTTTTCTCTTTCTTCACTTTAAGTATATCCTGCCATTCCCTTCTGTCCTGGAGAGTTTCTATTGAAAGTTCAGTTGTTATCCTTATGGAGATCCCCTTGTGTGTTATTTGTTGCTTTCCCTGTGCTGCCTTTAATATTTACTTTTTGTGTTTGATCTTTGTTAATTTGATTCATATGTATCTTGGTTGTTTGGCCTTGGATTTATCCTGTTTGGGACTCTCGGTTTCTTGGACTTGGATGGCTATTTCTTTGCCCATATTAGGAAAGTTTTGACCATTATCTCAAGTATTTTCTCATGTCGTTTATTTTTGTCTTCTTCTTCTGTGACACTCATGATTTGAATGTTGGAACATTTAACATTGTCCCTTAGGCCTCTCAGATTGTCCTCATTTCATTTCATTCTTTTTTATTTTCCCCTCTCTGCTTCATTTATCTCCAACATTCTGTCTTCCACCTTTCTTATCCTCTCTTCTGCCTCAGTTATTCTACTTTTGGTTCCCTCCAGAGTGCTTTCGATCTCAGTTATTGCATTATTCATTATTGATTGATTCTTCTTTATTTCTTCAAGGTCCTTGTTAAACATTTCTTGGATCTTATCAGTCCTTGTCTCTAGTCTATTTATCTGTCACTCCATATTGTTTTCAATATTTTGATCATCTTTACTATCATTATTCTGAATTCTTTTTCAGGTAAATTCCCTATCTCCTCCTTAAGGAGGAGGGAGATAGAGGTAACCAGGAGGAGAAAAGGTTGAGTCAAAAGGGAAGAGAGCAGTCTAACCATTAATCTAATCCCTAAGTGCTCTCTACAGCCTGGAACACCCAGAGAGATTCACAGATTTATGTAGAGAAGAGAAGAGGGAGGAAGGAGATAGCAGTGACCTAGAGGAGAAAAGGGAGAGTTAAAATGGGAGAGAGCAATCAAGCCCATAGTCAATTCCCCAAGTAAAAATTAATAATGAAGATTAGATCCTGAGACACAAAATTGATAACAAATATCAAAAAGCAAATATTAAAGCCAATAGAAGTTAGACTCAAAATACAACATAAAAAATACAAAACATAATCAATCACAGTAATTAAAAAATATGGAATTGTTTTTAAAAATGCAGGATTTTTTGGAAAGGTAGTAGTAAGCTATAAAAGTGAAAGTTAAAGGAGTAATAAAGAACTAATTTTTTTTAAATTAGAAGGTGATAATAAAAATATATCTAGGAATTTCTCTGGAGTTGTTGTGGGCAGTGTGGTATCGTCAGCATCAGATAGTCCCTTGTTCTGGCTTGTATTTGTTCTCAGGGTCTATAGGTGTCCCTCAAATGTCTCCAGTATTAAATGCAGGGTTTTAATCTGTTGCATCTGTTACTTGCAGAGCAGTTTCCCCTTCTTTGTTTATTTTGGTTTCTTCTGTTTGCAAGTCTCTTCAGGGTCTATTTCTACCCTTGACACAAAGGGGTGAAGGTGGCCACTTATACAGGATCACTTGTTTAGTTGTGTTGTGTGGAGGGAGGGACACTGTAAACAAATATCACTGGCATGTGTGGGGAGTGCTTGAAGTGGATGGCCCACACTGGGTTTGTCACAGCCCAAGGTGCTGTGTGTTTCCCATGTCTACTCTGCTCAGTCTCCAGGGTGCTCTGTGAGGGCATTGCCCCAAAAGGGCCCTGCATTTCATGCACTTCTCAGGTTCTTGTGTACTCTGCAAGGGCACAGACCCGAATATGCTGTGCGTTTTGTGCCCTTCCCAAGTCTGAGCAGCTTAGGCAATCTAGTGTTTGGCGAGCACATTCCCACATGGGCTGTGTGTCTTATTCACTTGCACGGTCCCCACTGTTCAATGTTCTGAGTATGCCATGAGAGCACAGTCCCAGGTTTACCATGTATCTCCTCTGGGGAGCTGATATCAGGCTGTGACACCCCTGGCAGATGTCAATCGTCCACAATCCCAGGAAGATGAGGTTAGCAACTGGGAGCCAGCTCACAGTTTGGTCACAGATTCTGTCTCTGGGGCTGAGATTGCAGCAGCCTCTGTCTGTCTCTGGCTGTCGCTTGCCTGCCTCTCTGCCTTTGGGGAGGGAGGGCCCTAAGCAGTAGGCTTGCTCTCCTTTGGTAATCACTTAATTCTTTGTTCTGTGAATGTGCCAGGGGTCACTGTGTGGTGATAGAACCTTTCGAGGGAAAGGTCTTTTTTTGTTGTTTCTCGATCGATCCCATGGTTTCAGTTGCTATATCACATTATCTCCCTCAGATTGTCCTCAGGGCATTCAGGCCTGGTCCTTACCCTAAGGACTGATGATGCAGCCCACACCTCCCTGTCCAGCCCCCACTCACTGGTGGTAGATATGAGCATCTAAGCCAATTCTCTGCTGGCAGTTGTTGTTAGATGCATATTCTGTGTTTTTCCCCCGCTCCCAGTTATGTTGCTCTCTGAGGTTCCAAAACTCCCCACAGACACACCTGTGAGAGGGTTTCCTACTGTATGGAGACTTCTTTTCCTTCCTGACTCCCTCCCCGGATGGGTCTCTGTCCCTAAATCTTTTGTCTCAGTTTTTGTCTTTTATATTTTGTCCTACCTCCTTTTGAAGAGATTGTACTGCCTTTCTGGGTGCCTGGTGTCTTCCACCAGTGTTCAAAAGTTGTTTTGTGGAAGTTGCTCAGCATTCAGATGGCCTTTTGATGAATCTGTGGGGGAGAAAGTGGGCTCCCTGTCCTATTCCTACACCATCTTGGGACTGCCCTCATTTGCTATTATTTTCTTCCATTCTGAGGGTTATATTTTCACCTTGCTGATAGTTTCCTTCAATGTACAAAAGCTTTTAAGTTTAATTAGGTCTAATTTGTTTATCTTTGTTCTTATTTCCTATTACTTTAAGAGGTGGGTCATAAAGGAGCTTGCTGTGATTTATGTCAAACAGTATTCTGCCTATGTTTTCATCTAAGAGTTTTATAATTTATGGTCTTATATTTTGGTCTTTAATCCATTTTGAGTTTATTGTTGTGTGGTGTTATTAAATGTTCTAATTTCATTCTTCTACAAGTAGTGGACACGTTTTCCCAGCAGCACTAGAAGAGACTGTCTTTTCTCCGTTGTATGTTTTTGCCTCCTGTGTCAAAGATAAGGTACCCTAGGTGCATGGATTTATCTCTGAAATTTTATGTTGTTCTGTTGGCCTATGTTTCTTTTTTTTGTGCCACTACCATACTGTCTTGATGACTGTAGCTTTGTAGTATACGCCTGATGTCAGGAAAGTTGATTCCTACAGCTCCATTGTTCTTTCTCAACATCGTTTTGGCTATTTGGGGTCTTTTGTGTTTCCATACAATTTGTGAAATTATTTTTTCTAGTTCTGTGAAAAATATCATTGTTAGTTGGAGAGGGTTTGCACTGAACCTATAGGTTGCTTTGGTGAGTATAGTCATTTTCAAAATACTAATTCTTCCAATTCAAAAACATGGAATATCTCTCCAACTGTTTGGGTAGTCTTTAATTTCTTTCATCAGTGTCTTATAGTTTTATGAATACCAGTCTTTTGTCTCTTTTGGTAAATTTATTCCTATGTATTTTATTCTTTTTGTTGCAATGATGTAATGGTACAATTTCTGTAATTTCTTTTTTTTTTAATTATTATTTACTTTACAATATTGTATTGGTTTTGCCACACATCAACATGAATCCACCACGGGTGTACACATGTTCCCAATCCCAAACACCCCTCCCACCTCCCCCCAACACCATCTCTCCGGGTCATCCTAGTGCACCAGCCCCAAGCATCCTGCACCCTGCATCTAACCTAGAATGGAAATTCGTTTCTTATATGATATTATACATGTTTCAATGCCATTCTC
>SJYX01016126.1:69767-91431 GCA_006410675.1 Oreotragus oreotragus
AGTTCAAAAGCATCAATTCTTTGGCACTCAGCTTTCTTCACATTCCAACTCTCACATCCATACATGACTACTGGAAAAACCATGGCCTTGACTAGACGGACCTTTGTTGGTAAAGTAATGTCTCTGCTTTTGAATATGCTATCTAGGTTGGTCATAACTTTTCTTTCAAGGAGTAAGCGTCTTTTAATTTCATGGCTGCAGTCACCATCTGCAGTGATTTTGGACCCCCCCAAAATAAAGTCTGACACTGTTTCCAATGTTTCCCCATCTATTTCCCATGAAGTGATGGATGTATATATTAATATTTTTATAATTATTGTATTATCTTCTTAGATTGATCCCAAGATCATTATGTAGTATCCTTCTTTGTCTCTTTTGACAATCTTTATTTTAAAGTCTATTTTATCTGATATGAGTATTGTTACTCAGGCTTTGTTTTAATTTCCATTTGCATGGAATAATTTTTTCCAACCCCTCCCTCACTTTGTATGTGCCCCTAAATCTGAAGTGGATCTGTTGTAGACAACATACATATGTGTCTTCTTTTGTATCAATTCAACCAATCTGTGTCTTTTGGTTGTAGTACTTAGCACAGTTACATCCAATGTAATTATTGATATGTATGATCCTATTAATATTTACTTTATTGTTGTGGGTTTGCTTTTGTAAGTCTTTCTTTCTCTTGTTTCTCCAGTCTAGGGAAATACCTTTAGCATTTGTTGTCAAGGTGGTTTGGTGGTGCTGAATTTTCTTAACTTTTCTTGTCTGTAAAGCTTTTGATTTCTCTACCAAATTTTAATGAGATCCTTGCTGGACAGAGTGATCATGGTTGCAGGTTTTTTCCTTTCATTATTTTAAGTATATCCTGCCACCACTCCCTATGGCCTGCATAATTTCTGTTGACAAATCAGCTTTTAGCCTTATGAGGATTCCCTTGTATGTTATTTATTGCTTTTCACTTGCTTCATTTAATATTTTTTCTTTGTATTTAATTTTTTTAGTCTGATTAATTTGTATCTTGGCATGTTTCTCTTTGTACTTCTCCTGTATGGAACTCTCTGGGCTCTGAACTTGGGTGACTATTCTTTTTTCTGTGTTAGGGAAGTTTTTGAGTATAATATCTTGAAATATTTTCGCATACACTTTCTTTTTCTCTTCTTTTCCTGGGACCCCTATAAATCAAATGTTGGTGTGCTTAATGTTGTCCCAGAGGTCTCTGAGACTGTCCACATTCCATTTCATTCCTTTTTTCACAATTCTGTTCTCCTCAGTTACTTCCGCCACTCCATCTTCTGGCACACATATCTATATATTCATTCTTCTGCCTCAGTTATTCTGCTATTGGTTCTCTCTAGTGCATTTTTTATTTCAGTTATTATATTGTTCATTGCTGATTGTCTGTTCTTTACTTCTAGGTCCTTGTGAAATATTTGTTGTGTCTTCTCAATTTGTGCCTCAATTCTCTTTATCTGTGCCTTCATTCTATTTCTGAGATTTTTGCATTATCTTTACTATTGCTACTCTGAATTATTTTTCAGCTAGATTCTATTTACTCTTCATTTTTTGTTGTGTGAGTTTTTACCTTGCTCCTTCATCTTCTGCATGTTTATTTTTCTGATTTTGTTTATCTTACTTACTCTTTTAGGGGGTTTCCTTTCCATAGGCTGTAGGATCATGGAGTCTGCCCCTAGTGGTTGGAGTTGGACCCGTGCCTTGAGAAGGCCTCCTGATGGGGGGATCCTGTGCCTGTGTTCTGATAGTGGAGGTGAATTTTGTTTTCTGATTTATAGTGCTGCATCCAATGGTGTGTTTTGAGGTATCTATGAACTTAGTATGGCTTTAGGCGTCCTCCCAGAAAATGGGTTGATTTGTGTTCCTGTTTCCTAGTTGTGAGTGTGAGGCATCCAGTACTCGAGATTGCTTGCCTTTGGGTGAACCTAGATCTTAATGTTGAGATAAGGAACTTTGAGAGAGCTCTCACTGATTAATATTCCAGGGAGTCAGGAGTTCTTTGGTGGTCCAACCTCTTGGACTTGGTTCTCCCATCTCATAGATTCAGGCCCAACCCCTGGGTAAAGCACCAAGACTCTGCAAGCCACACAGCACAGAAGAGGGAGAAAAAGAAAAACATCAAACAAAGAAGCAAAGACAGAAAAATCTCCAAGAGAAATGATAAAGGAAAATCAAACATAAACACACAAAAAAGAGACACATGCACAAAAAGAAGATAAATAAAGGAAACAAAGTGAAAGAGAGAAATCAAACAAACAAACAAAAAAACAAACCCATAAATGAAAACAAAAACACTAAGAAAAACACAAAACTAAGATTAAATCAAGTTCAGAAAGCAAACCAAAAAAGGGGCAAAGAAAACATAAAAGAGATACAACAATACAATAAAATGAAAAAAATTTAAAAATAAAAGCAAGATGAAAACAAAAGGAAAAATACAAAATACCAAAGTAAAGATTAGATACATATGAAATGTAATTAAAAATAAGATAAAAAAGGAAAAAAAAATGGAAAATGAATATAATGAAAAAGTACTGCAGAAATAGAAGAAAATGAATTTCTTTAATAAAAGCATCAGTTCAGTTCAGTTCAGTTCAGTCTCTCAGTCAGCTTGTTCATTAGCATAACTTTAGAAACTTTTAGTCTTTATACTTGAAATGACTGTACAATCCCTGACCATGATATTTTAATAATTATCTCTTCAAATTCTTGACCAGAAACTTTTCACATAGATGTGGTTCAAATTATGACATTTTTATAGCAATTGAAAATTCTCCACAGTTAAAATTGTGTTTAAAGAACTTAACAGCTCTTCCTTTTTTATTGGTAACAATGGATTGTTTACTATAATGCAAATGGACTTCAAATCCAATTAAACTTCTTTATGTCAAGAGTTTCAAAATAATGATGAGGCTCTAATTTGTATGACATGCAGGCATTCTTAGAGCAGACACCCTTCAGCCAGCTGATAAATCACTGTCAATGGAAACATCTCGCTTATTGTTTTATTCTGATTCAGAGTATCTCAACTTTGGCACTAAAGACATCTGAAGGCAGATGATTCCTTGTATGGGGGGCTGTCCTATGCATTGTAGGATGTTTAACATTTTCCTAGCCTCTACATACTAGAAGCAATAAGCCTCCACATCTCCAGACATTACCAAGTGTCCCTTTAGGGAGCAAAATCACCTTTTGTTGAGATCACTGCTCTTCATACTAAATAAAAAACTTGTAAGGCACCGACTTGGCATATAGTATTATGGTTACGACCTGGGTTCAGACTTATCTCTTCCACTTGTAGACTAGCTGACCTCAGAAAAGTCACTCAAATGCCCTGAGCACCATTTCTTCATTTTAAAACAGGAGCATCATCCCTACTGGGTCTGCCTCACTAGATAACTATGAAAATCAAATGAGATATCAGATACAGTAATGCATGTAAGCCATCAAAGCTGTCAAAACCTGCCTAGAAACACTAGAACTGTGTGGTGAAAAGTGTGGCAATGAGGCTGCATGGCTCAACTAAAACCCCTTCGAAGTGACTTAAGATATCAGACTGCTCAATACATTTTGGCTTCTATTGTTATCATCTGCATTCTTCAGGCAAAGAAGCTGAGGCTCTAAGAGGTAAAGGAGTTTGTCCAATAGCTCATGGAGACAGGGTTGAATTCAGAAAATATGAACTTCAACACTGGTGCTATGTCCGTGACATTCGTATGCTGCTCAGTGACGAGTGTCATGAGTACAAATAAAAATAGCCCCTTCTGTGAGTAAAGGGGGCATTGCCATTTATAAAATAGATCTCTGTCTTCTGGTGGGAGTTGGAGGAAGTACCACAGGACAACAGGATAAGATAATTTTGATACTTTTCTCCTGCTTTCAACTCAGAAAGGCCATATCTCCTTAAGACCTGCTTGAAGGAAGCTAAAAATGAACAGGCAGGGCCGACACCGCCTCCCTGCTATGAATCACTCACTCAGAGGGCTAAGTTCTGCCTTCTGCATCTGGGCTCTTTTATTTTTAACTTTGCAAGCCTCAGTTGTTCTGGCTTCCTAGGGAAAACCCCTCCACTGCCAGCAGCCTCACTCGAAGCCGCGGCTGTCCTGTGAGCATCTTGCTGGCGCAAGGGGAGCACAGAAGAGGACTGTCCCCTTGGCTGCCTTCCCTGAGGGAAAGCTTCTGATCTCTTGAGTTCTAAAGCCTGAGCCCCACAGCTACCTACCCTCTGTGCTCAAACACAGTTGGCTCACCTGCCTTGTGGAGGGAATTTTCCCCTCTGGGTCTTGCCTGATCCTGGACATTACACTGAGCCAGGGGCGTCTTCTCAAGCTCCCAATTTGTGGTCTGTGGTTACAGAATCATCAGAAAGGCAGCCTCCGCAGGGTGCAGGTTACATCCAACCAGGCACCTCTTCTCTCCTAAGCCCCTGCTTCGATACTGGATTCCTGGATTCCGGGTGGAGGGTGGGGGTTAGCACATGGAGATCAGCTGCAGCTCTCCCCAGTAGAGTCCCGCATGAGCAAAGAGGAGGTTTCGGTTAGTTTGGGCACAGCGTCCTCCAGGAAGATGCCTGACAAAGTCCTAAATATGTGTCAAGAAGTGGGACGTGGGAAGAGGCGCATCAGCTTTGGAGTCAGGAAACCTGAGTCTGGAATCTGTCATCCATGAGCCATCTGAACTTCTACTAATCAGTAACAAAAGTTAACTTTTTCTTTTTCCTTCCCAGATGCGTAAACATAAAAAAAAAAAAAGAAAGAAAGAAAGAAAGAGAGCTAACCGCTTCAGCTCTGTACAGTCAGGTAATTCTATCAAACTCAACTGAGGTGAGACTGCACAAACAGCACAGCAGCCAGCATAGGCACTTCGGTAAGTGCTGCTTTGCGTCCTTCCTTCAACGACCCTGTGTTCAGGACCTGCTGGGTGTCATCGGCCCAGGTCTGGTCCTGGCGTTGTTTCTGCCGTTCAGTCACTCCATCGTGATCGACTGTCTGAGATCCCGTGGACTGCAGCATGCCAGGCTCCTCTGTGTCCTCCACTATCTCCCAGAGTTTGCTTTTTGCCTTTTCGATACTGTCCTTTGGGTTCTCCAGACAAGAATACTGGAGAGGGTTGCCATTTCCTACTCTAGTGGACCATGTGTTTTCAGAACTCTTCACTATGATGATGATCATTATCAGGCACCTTGTAATGCTGCAAGCATGGACTCTGCAGCCAGAGCCCGACCTTAACTCGAGTTCCTCTTCTTACCACCTGCACCACCAGGCGAGCCGTGTCCTTTCTCTGAATCCACATCTCCTCACTTGTGACACGGGGTTGTGGTGGTGACTTCCTGAGATCACACACCTAAGGCAGAGCCTGGCACAGTGAATGAGTCCATGCGTATATTTTGGGGGGGCTTCTTCCTTTCTATTCATCTGGTAAGTACTCAAAACTGCTCAGAGATGGGGAACTTCTAAAATGCTTCTGACTGTTGCCCAAACCAGTACAAATATTGCCCCTCACACAAGTTGACTGAATAGTAGTAAGACTGAGTGGTCCTCACGCCAGCTGACACTGGCCACCATTTCTGTCTCTGTCTTAGCAGTACTGAACTCTGGCTATTAAATCATCTGGGGAACTTAAAAAAATATCAGTGTCAAGGCTCTCCTGTGGAAGTTTCTAATGGACAGCGAGGAATGAAAACCACCAGTTCTTTTCCAATGGTTCACTTTTCATTTGAGAAGTTCAAAGCTCAGAGAGGTTAAGTGAGTTGCTGGAGGGCAGTCAGCTAATATGGAACCTGAACAGGAGTCCAAGCTAGCATGACAATATTTTCTCTCTTGTTATCTCAACAACCTTCAAACATTTGACTGGCTTATCTGATTCAAACTAAAAATGAGGCCTGAGAAGGGTTCCCCAGAGGTGGTCTCCACAGAGCAGAGACAGTAGACCTCTCTACTCAGCTTGGAATTTCCTGGAGTATCTTCATTCCACAGATCATTCTGGAGACATCTGCCATGACCCACAAGCTGGGCTGAGTCTGATGATGCATGTGAATGAGATAGAGCACCTGTTATTGACGAGTTCATGGCTGGTTGTTATGGACTGTATTGTATCCCCCTCAAATTCATATATGGAAGTCTTAATCCCCAGTGTTTCAGAATGTAATGGTGTTTGGAGACAGAGCCTTTAAAGAAATAACAGTTAAAGCGAGGTCATTATTGTAGACCCTAATCCAATATGACTGGTGTCTTTTCAGAAGAGGAGATTAGGTCACAGATACACACAGAAAGAAGAACATGTGAAGAAGATGGCCATCAACAAGCCAAAGAGGAAGCTTCAGAAGATCTCAAGCTTCCAGCCTCCAGAACTGTGGGAAAATACATTTCTGTTGCTTAACCTGTGCAGTTTATGGTACTCTGTTATGGCCCACCCTGAGAAAACTCATACATGCACTGGTTCTAGAAGGTAGTCAGACAGGTAAGGCATTAGTCTGCTAAAATACCCCATAATAAACAACAGAATGACCATGAGCTGGGGCTGCTCTAGAGCCCAGGGGAGTTCCCCAACCCTGAAGGGAGGGCTGGGAGGCTGACACAGATGCCTCCACCAGGAAAGAAACACAAGCTGTTTTTGAGAACAAGGAGGGGGCTGCACGGAATAGGGAATGGGTAGGCAGTATCTCCTGCAGCACCCGTGGGGTGAGTCAGGGGATGGGGCCTGGAGGGTGGTGAGAGATGAGGCTGTGGCACACATAAGGGCAAGTTATGCAGAGCCCTGGGCACATCCAGATAACAGGCCGAGGTTGGGTAACAGGAGCCAATGAAGGGCCTTCCCCGGGGGAGCACCAGGTTAAGTTTTGTAAAGTGACACTGATGCTCACGTGGAGGCTAGGTTGGAAGGGAAAGACCAAAGGCAGGGAGACTATCAAAGAGTTGCTACAGCCATCCTGGTGAGAAATGAAGGAGGTTGGAACTAGTGCACAGTCCAAAGCATGGAGAGAATTTAGTGAGTTCTGGTGAAACAGAATGAAACAAGTGGAGAATTTTTCATAAAACATTGTCTTAGGACAAACAATTGGTTAGGTGAGAAAGACAGAGAAGGAGTAGGGAAAGTCAAGGATAACGTCCAGGTATCTGGCTGAGACAAATGGGTAGGTAATGGTGCCAACTGCTATAGCAGAGTTCTTTTTCCCTGCTGTCTTAGCCAGCTGAGGCTGCCGTATCAGGCTGCCATGGCTTAAGCAAGTGAAATACCAGAGAGTTTTCTCTCTCTCCCATAAGCACTCGAAGGCCCCATAATGAGAAGGCGGCCATCTCCCAGAAAGGAAGAGAGGTCTCATCAGAAACCAACCATGTTTTTACCTTGACCTTGGACTCCCAGTTTCCAAAACTGTAATGTATTTACAGGGAGAGAGAGAGAACAAACTCTCTGGTATAATTTTTTATAAGGCACGAACCTGGTCCACTGGAGAAGGGAATGGCAAGCCACTTCAGTATTCTTGCCTTGAGAACCCCATGAACAGAATGAAAAGGCAAAATGATAGGATATCAAAAGAGAATCTCCCCAGGTCGTTAGGTGCCCAATATGCTACTGGAGATCAGTGGAGAAATAACTCCAGAAAAAATGAAGAGATGGAGCCAAAGCAAAAACAGTACCCAGTTGTGCATGTGACTGGTGATAGAAGCAAGATCCGATGCTGTAAAGAACAATACTGCATAGGAACCTGGAATGTCAGGTCCATGAATCAAGGCAAATTGGAAGTAGTCAAAAGAGATGGCAAGGGTGAACGTCGACATTCTAGGAATCAGCGAACTAAAATGGACTGGAATGGGTGAATTTAATTCAGATGACCATTATATATACTACTGCAGGCAGGAATCCCTCAGAAGAAATGGAGTAGCCATCATGGTCAACAAAAGAGTCCGAAATGCAGTACTTGGATGCAATCTCAAAAACGACAGAATGATCTCTGTTCGTTTCCAAGGCAAACCATTCAATATCACAGTTATCCAAGTCTATGCCCCAACCAGTAATGCTGAAGAAGCTGAAGTTGAATGGTTTTATGAAGACCTACAAGACCTTGTAGAACTAACACCCAAAAAAAGATGTCCTTTTCATTATAGGGGACTGGAATGCTAAAGTAGGAAGTCAAGAAACACCAGGAGTAACAGGCAAATTTGGCCTTGGAATGCGGAATGAAGCAGGGCAAAGACTAATAGAGTTTTGCCAAGAAAATGCACTGGTCATAGCAAACACCCTCTTCCAGCAACACAAGAGAAGACTCTACACATGGACATCACCAGATGGTCAACACCGAAATCAGATTGATTATATTCTTTGCAGCCAAAGATGGAGAAGCTCTATACAGTCAACAAAAACAAGACCAGGAGCTGACTGTGGCTCAGATCATGAACTATGGAATGCGGAATGAAGCAGGGCAAAGACTAATAGAGTTTTGCCAAGAAAATGCACTGGTCATAGCAATAAAAGCATACAAAAATAAAAGTAAATAAAAAATTTTTTAAAGTAGAGTAATAATTTAAAGAGGACAGTAAATAAAAAAGAAAAAGAAATAATAATAAATAAAGAGAACAGCAATAGAACAAACCAAAGAACTATGTCTATATATGGAAGTGAAGTGAGAAAGAGAGAGTAATATTAAGAAGAATATTTTCCTGTGTTCTTAGTGTCAGTGTTCTTGCCCCCACAGTGAGCTCCACCCAAGTTGCTTACTCAGGAAGTCCTCCAATATTTCTAGGAATTTCTCTCTCAATTTTGAGGCATTTCTTTCCTCTAATTAGAAGCATGCTAATAGGTATAAAATTCCTTGCTAAAAACTAGCAAGGGGACACTTTTTCTACCCCCTTCTGATGTCTATATCATAAGCTTTCTCTGTCTCTTTTATATTTCAATAAAACTTTATTACACAAAAGTTCTGAGTGATCAAGTCTCATCACTAGCCCCAGATTGAATACCTCTCCTCTGGAGGCCAAGAATCCCAGTATTTTTCATGGTTCACGGTGACAACCTTTCAACACCCAGACAAGAGAGGGCAAAATCAGCAGCTGATTAAGGCTCACTTGCTCACTGGGGCAGGGGAGAGGGAGGGTTAGGACAGTCACAGGTAGGATCTATTGGGAGTGCCTGTGGTGGCAGAGGTCTGCGGGAAATTACTGCAGCCTGAGGTGGGTCATGTACTCTCCCAGGGGAGTTGGCCCTCGGTTGTAGTCCCTTGTCAGTGCCAAGCTGTACAGGCTCCCAGGAAGGTGTGGGCAGTGATCTATGCCTGCTCAAAGCTTGATGGCAGCTGTGACATCTGTCACTCCCACCTCTGGGGTAGGAGACAGCAGCCATGACTCACACAACCTCTTGAGCTTACCTAGATGGTGTTCTACCATCTATGAATGCATGCAGTTAGAGAGTTCATGACTAGCCTACCCTTCTCCTCTTGTATCCAAAGACAATGATCTCTTATCCCTCTGGAAAGCCCAGGCTTCTCCTGAACTTCCACAGCTGTGTTGTGAAGTGAAGTCACTCAGTCATGTCCGACTCTTTGTGACCCCGTGGACTGTAGCCTAACAAGCTCCTCTGTCCATGGGATTCTCCAGGCAAGAGTACTGGAGTGGGTTTCCATTTCCTTCAGGGGATCTTCCCGACCCAGGGATCAAACCCGGGTTTCCCACATTGGAGGCAGACTCTNCCGACTCTTTGTGACCCCGTGGACTGTAGCCTAACAAGCTCCTCTGTCCATGGGATTCTCCAGGCAAGAGTACTGGAGTGGGTTTCCATTTCCTTCAGGGGATCTTCCCGACCCAGGGATCAAACCCGGGTTTCCCACATTGGAGGCAGACTCTTTAACCTCTAAGCCACCAGGGAAGCCTGTACTAGCCCCCTTAGACCATCTTCATAGGCAGTCAAGACCAGCCCTCTCCTTGGAGTCTGACCTCTGAAGCCTGAGCCACAGCACTCAGCCTCCACTCGCCCCAGTGGGCATGCAGATAAGAATTTCAGGCTGGGGGTGCTGGTTGGCAACAATCTCTGTGAAAAAGTCTCTCCACTTTGCCCTCTGCAAGCCTGTTGCTGTTCTCTGCTCTGAGGTTCCAAAGTTCCCCACTGAGAGTTATGTTGAGGCAGATTGATAGGGAGTGTAGAAACCACTAAGGAGGAGGTGACAAACATATTTTTTCCCTTTATTCATACAATTCTTTTGCCCTAGTCATGTAGAACATGTTTCTCTTAAGCTCTGTGTTACTATGGCAACAATCTATTTTACCTGAAGGCTAGCTTTCCTTAGGCCCAGAGCTAATGACTCAGGTTAGTTCAGTTCAGTTCAGTCAGTCATGTCCGACTCTTTGCGACCCCATGAATCGCAGCACACCAGGCCTCTCTGTCCATCACCAACTCCCGGAGTCCATTCAAACTCATGTCCATCGAGTTGGTGATGCCATCCAGCCATCTCATCCTCTGTCGTCCCCTTCTCCTCCTGCCCCCAATCCCTCATAGCATCAGGATCTTTGGCAATGAGTCAAGTCTGCACATGAGGTGGCCAAAGTATTGGAGTTTCAACTTCAGCATCAGTCCCTCCAATGAACACCCAGGACTGATCTCCTTTAGGATGGACTGGTTGGACCTCCTTGCAGTTCAAGGTACTCTCATGAGTCTTCTCCAAAACCATAGTTTAAAAGCAGCAATTCTTTAGTGCTCAGCTTTCTTCACAGTCCAACTCTCACATCCATACATGACCACTGGAAAAACCATAGCCTTGACTAGAGGAACCTTTGTTGGCAAAGTAATATCTCTGCTTTTGAATATGCTATCTAGGTTGGTCATAACTTTCCTTCTAAAGAGTAAGCATCTTTTAATTTCATGGCTGCACTCACCATCTGCAGTAATTTGGGATCTCCCAGAAATAAAGTCTGACACTATTTCCTCTGTTTCCCCATCTATTTCCTGTGCAGTGATGGGACCAGATGCCATTATGTTAGTTTTCTGAATGTTGAGCTTTAAGCCAACTTTTTCACTCTCCTCTTTCANAATATGCTATCTAGGTTGGTCGTAACTTTACTTCCAAGGAGTAAGCGTCTTTTAATTTCATGGCTGCAGTCACCATCTGCAGTGATTTTGGAGCCCCCAAAGATAAAGTCTGACCCTGTTTCCACTGTTTCCCTATCTATTTCCCATGAAGTGATGGGACCAGATGCCATTATGTTCGTTTTCTGAATGTTGAGCTTTAAGCCAACTTTTTCACTCTCCTCTTTCACTTTCATCAAGAGGCTTTTTAGTTCCTCTTCACTTTCTGCCATAAGGGTGGTGTCATCTGCATATCTGAGGTTATTGATGTTTCTCCCGGCAATCTTGACTCCAGCTTGTGCTTCTTCCAGCCCAGTGTTTCTCATGATGTACTCTGCATAGAAGTTAAATAAGCAGGGTGGCAATATACAGTCTTGACGTACTCCTTTTCCTATTTGGAACCAGTCTGTTGTTCCATGTCTAGTTCTAACTGTTGCTTCCTGACCTGCATATAGGTTTCTCAAGAGACAGGTCAGGCGGTCTGGTAATCCCATCTCTTTCAGAATTTTCCCCAGTTTATTGTGATCCACACAGTCAAAGGTTTTGGCATAGTCAGTAAAGCAGAAGTAGATGTTTTTCTGGAACTCTCTTGCTTTTTCCATGATCCCCCTCCCAAGTCATCATTTGTGCTACTCTCTATGTCTTTAGTAAGTTTGTTGCTGCTACTCTGGGAGATGCAGTTTCCATCCTTTCTCATTTTGGAAGTTTCTTTGAATACTGTGTTCCACACCATCTCCTATCTTGCATGAAAGCATATAACTTTTAATACTGACTGAACTGTACTTTCTGGAGGCAGAGACTACCTCATTGAAAAAGTCCTCATGGAAACTTCCTTGGTGGTCCAGTCATTAAAAATGTGCCTTGCAGTGCAGGGGATGTGGGCTCAATCCCTGGTCAGGAACTAAGACCCCACATCCCCCAGAGCAACTAAGCCACTGTGCCATGACTAGAGAATCCATGCACCATGATGAAAAATCCCATATGATACAACAAATTCCCGATACAGAAAAATAAATTTTTTTTAAAGAAGTCATCATGTATACATTACTCACAAAAGTGATGCACTACTTACCTCACAGAGCTGTAAAGAGAAATGAATGAGGTAATTTTTGTAAACTTCTTAATACATAGCACATGGTGTGGTCAATATAAAATATATTCTCATCAATATAAAGATTGACAAGATAATTTAAATTTTGTGTTTTTTTTGTACTTTGTACTGTGTCTTCAAAATCTGTATATTTTACTGTTAAACATATTTCACTAAATATGAGCCATATTTCAAGTGGTCAATGGCTCCAAGTGGCTAATGGATGCTGTTTTGGAGAGTGTAGCTGAAAACACAGAAATAGCAGACGTAAAGCCATTCCTTTTGGGGCCATGGGAGAGTGGCTCAGGGAAGAGACTTGGAAGATACATTCCTTCTCCAAAGCTTACATTAAGGTCTCTTGGAGAGGAAATGGCTGTGGCCCACCTGGGTGGCAAAGGCATTTGCTGAAGTTTTGTAGGCTTAGACTGGGAGCTAAGCAAACTATGTGCTTGCGTGTGGAAGAATTTGAAAGGAAATCTCCCTCTGTGATGTAAGGGAAACTTTCTGGAAAGCTGCCCTTAGGGATGCCCATGAAAACCTGCCACCCTGCTGGAGGGGGTCTGCCACTGGGTCAGCCACACACCACAAGCTGGAAAGGTGCCCACGGGCAAGGGTGCTAACTGGCAGCCATACCATGGAAACAATGAGAAAAACCCTGGAACCAGAAAGAGAGTCCCCTCTTCTCACAGGGTTGTTTTGATACCCTTTATTAGTTCTGGTTGGCAAAAGACAGATGTTTAGAGTCCTGTTCAAGAATCACAAAGGAGGCGAAAAAGGGTAGATTTGGAACTGAGAGGCAATAAAGTGACCATTAGCAAAAAGCATAACTTATATATGTATTTTTACATTTATTTATTTTTAATTGAAGGATAATTACTTTTCAATATTGTACTGATTTCTGCCATACATCAACATGAATTAGCACAACTTATATTATCTGCTTTATAGATGGAAGTATGATTCTCAATAGTGCCTTCTCTTACCTAAGTGAAATTCCTACCATGGAATCATACTCTACTCAAAGTATCAGCACTTTTTCCTGAAAGTTGCTGCTAAAAAGTACATTTTACTTCCAGTAACTTGAGGATGTGTTAACCTGAATACACTGTCAGCTTAGTTAAGTGGAACATTCTGGTTATCAGAGGACAAAAATGGTATTTTAGTGATAGAGAAGGGAGATGGAGCAGAGTAAGCCCTGGACACTAGCTAGATTCAGATAAACTCCAAGGAGATGATGTAATGGACAAGCGGCTTTGCACATTTTTAAAGCTTTCTGATAGGGATTGTTGGATACCACTTTCCTTTCTTGCCTTGCCATATTCCAAGACAAACATTGAGGATAAAAAAAAATAGTAGAGTATGCCTTTGAATGAATATTTTGTATACTAAGTGCTTTACTCTAAAATTTGATTGTGAGAATAAGTTTTAGCTCTAACAGAGTAAACCTTTTTTTTGTTTGTTTGTGTTTTTTGCATGTAGGATAAATCAGCCAGCAAAGAAAAACCTAAGATACCAGGAAGAATTTTACCACAGTTGGCTACGGTAATTTACGTGTACACTCACATTGGGTTTTAGCCCTTTTAAAAATGTTTATTAGTTTTCAAGCTTGTAAATAAGTAACTAAACTTATGATTTTGAATTTTGTGCTCTATTTGATTATTTTCTGATTGAGAAATCCTGAGGTGCACATAAAAAAATAACTATCTTAATAAATGTAAACTATAATTTCCTACTATTCTCTACTGAATATTTTAATATCTGGATAGAAGTGTTTCCAAGGTAGTCTAGCAGAAAATATTTCACCGTTGGATTAGGGAGTGAAGCTGGGGGTTATGTCTTGTCACTAATGGCTCTGCCATCTAAAGGAGTCACTTTCATCTCTGAGCCTCAGTTTCTGAGTTTGAAAGTAAGAAGGGTTAATGGTTTTTGAGATGCATCTTCCAACACTGAAATTTACCATCTTTTTAAAATTTATCATTATGACTATAAATTGTCATTGTTCTGTGGAAGAGGCAGTTAACAAATATTTTCAGTTGACAAGTACTGGGAAAGATATACTTGACTGTAATAAATTTTTCCATTTAGTAGTTATATTGACTTTAATGACATTTAGTGTGCTCTTGTAACTCCTGGAAGTTGAGCTTAAGTGGAGGTTCAGTGCAAATAATAATTTTTTTTTAATTGTGATAAAACATACATAACATACAATTGATCAAACTGTTTTAAATCTACAGTTCATTAATATTAAGCACATTCATATTGTTGTACAGCCATCACCACCATCCATCTTCAGAACTCTTTTTATATTGCCAAACTGAAACTTTACACCCATTAGACACTAACTCTCTGTTTTGCCCTCTCCTCAGTGAACAGCAACCAACATTCTTTCTGTCTCTATGTTTTTTTGCTATTCTAGGTACCTCATGTAAGTGGAATCATACATTATTTATCTTTTGATATCTGGCATATTTCGCTTAGTATAATACTCTCAAATTTCATCCAAAGGATTATTTTTTGAAAGATATTTTAAAAGCTGAGAACAAACTATAAAATTGAATTTGTGTTGCTTTATACAGAAAGATTCCTGATAATTTAAGATAGAGGGCATTTTTCACTTATAAAACTTGACTTATTATTCTTAGATAAAGTAAATGAACATTTTAAAATATACATTTTAACTGAATTTTTTTAAAATAATGCCAGATTATGCTCCAAAGTTCCATAGAATTGAGACGTATCTTTTCTGTGGTTCTACAAAATCTATCTTAAATTTTCTAGCTTAAAATACAGGACTTGAAATGGAATAGACACATGTTTAAAATTTGATAAATTTAAAAACAGAATTACCCTTAGTTTGTTGCATCTTGTTAGTATACAGGTTTAGAGATGTAAACTCAATTAAAATTTTCTGACTTACTAGTCATTTTTTGAAATGGAATAGACACATGTTTAAAATTTGATAAATTTAAAAACAGAATTACCCTTAGTTTGTTGTATCTTGTTAGTATACAGGTTTAGAGATGTAAACTCAATTAAAATTTTCTGACTTACTAGTCATTTGCTGAGTTGACTACTAATCCTTTTTTGTCATTGGCATATATTAGTCTGAAATGCTTTTGTTGGCTAATTTATACCTGGTTTTATGTTCTTATTTGGCCACATCTTGCATTTTTCAGCTTTGAGTTTCATGTGTTTTAGGGGAGATCATGTTTTTTTTTCAATTTCTATCTAATCAGGTTTTTTTTAATTACAAAATTTTTTTAATATAAACTTACTGAGAGATCATATTTTTAAGAGATTTTTAAAAGTCCACTGACAAATGACTAAGAAACTTTTATTTGAATATTAAAATTTGTTCTTAGATAAAATTTTCCAGCAGTAGTTAAAACATAGAGTGATTTTCATTACAGGCCTTTGTTTCTGGTGGTGATCCTTATTGTTGAAATCAAGGGTAACCCAGTGCTGGGGACTCTGATCCTCTTTGAGCTGGGGACCTGATTCTGAACCTTTGTGAACATCTCACTCACCTGAAATCCTTTATGGAGCAACATCACCACAGAAGATTGGCAAGGCAGATAAAAGGATGGAAAAGCATTGACTTACTGTCTCAGGTTACTTTCCTGTGAAAGAAGAGCTTGAAAAAAGGATTGTGTGCTACGACTTCACTTTCACGCATTAGAGAAGGAAATGGCAACCCATTCCAGTGTTCTTGCCTGGAGAATCCCAGGGATGGGGGAGCCTGGTGGGCTGCCCTCTATGGGGTCGCACAGAGTCAGACATGACTTAGCAGCAGCAGCAGTTTATTTAAAAGTAGCAGTAAAGGATTGGGAAGAGTAAAACTAAAAGCCAATGCAAACATGGGCTATCAAGTTCTGGATATGAAAGGAAGACACAGATTCAATTGTCAATGCTTAAAAATAAGTACATTTTACTTTAAAGGCTGCTCATCTGGGTTTCTTGAAGAGCAATAGGTTCTAGCAATAGTGAGTCTGTATTTCTGGCATTGTAGTAGCTGGCTTGAGTTAATTAACTGTTACATTTTTTGAAGACAGAGGTTTTCTCCTAGGCCACAGTCCCCAAGGCCCTGTAACGTTTCCTAGCACTGAAGCTGGGTGCCGATTAGCTATCATCACTAGCTTTACTCCCGCTTTTATGATACTTGCCAGAATTGTGTAGGTATAAGAATTTATGACCCCTGCCTTAAATGATAGAATGAACGTGTGAGTTGCCAGGGTAATCTAGCTGCTAAAGTCATGAGAATAGGAAGATCCTCTGGAGCTGGCATGTAGAAGAACTCATTAGCACTGGGTCAGGCAAGATGGAAGGCTGAAAAATCACTTGCCAATGTATGGGACTGAGTAAACTCTGCGGAATGAACACCCAAGTTAGGTAACAGGCACCCGTATCAAACCAACAACAGAGCACTTGCTAATGTATTCCAAATGTCACACACCATGCCATTCACAGGCTTTAATATGATTTGCTGTTGGGTGTTTATGCCTTCTTTCAGTTCAGTTCAGTCAGTCATGTCTGACTCTTTGCGACCCCATGGACGGCAACATGCCAGGCCTCCTTGTCTATCACCAACTCCTGGGGTTTACTCAAGTTCATATCCATTGAGTTGGTGATGCCATCCAACCATGTCATCCTCTGTCATCCCCTTCCACTCCTACCTTCAATCTTTCCCAGCATCAGGGTCTTTTCAAAAGAGTCAGTTATTCACATCAGGTGGCCAAAGTATTGGAGTTTTCAACTTCAGCATCAGTGCTTCCAATGAATATTCAGGACTGATTTCATTTAGGTTGGACTGCTTGGATCTCCTTGCAGTCTAAGGGACTCTCAAGAGCCTTCTCCAACACCACTGTTCAAAAGCATCAATTCTTGCTAAAGTCATGAGAATAGGAAGATCCTCTGGAGCTGGAATGTAGAAGAACTCATTAGCACTGGGTCAGGCAAGATGGAAGGCTGAAAAATCACTTGCCAATGTATGGGACTGAGTAAACTCTGCGGAATGAACACCCAAGTTAGGTAACAGGCACCCGTATCAAACCAACAACAGAGCACTTGCTAATGTATTCCAAATGTCACACACCATGCCATTCACAGGCTTTAATATGATTTGCTGTTGGGTGTTTATGCCTTCCTTCAGTTCAGTTCAGTCAGTCATGTCTGACTCTTTGCGACCCCATGGACGGCAACATGCCAGGCCTCCTTGTCTATCACCAACTCCTGGGGTTTACTCAAGTTCATATCCATTGAGTTGGTGATGCCATCCAACCATGTCATCCTCTGTCATCCCCTTCCACTCCTACCTTCAATCTTTCCCAGCATCAGGGTCTTTTCAAAAGAGTCAGTTATTCACATCAGGTGGCCAAAGTATTGGAGTTTTCAACTTCAGCATCAGTGCTTCCAATGAATATTCAGGACTGATTTCATTTAGGTTGGACTGCTTGGATCTCCTTGCAGTCTAAGGGACTCTCAAGAGCCTTCTCCAACACCACTGTTCAAAAGCATCAATTCTTCGGTGCTCAGCTTTCTTTGTAGTCCAACTCTCATATCCATACATGACTACTGGAAAAACCATAGCTTTGACTAGATGGATCTTTGTTGGCAAAGTAGTGTCTCACCTTTCTAATATGCTATCTAAGTTGGTCATAACTTTTCTTCCCAGGAGGAAGCATCTTTTAATTTCATGACTACAGTCACCATCTGCAGTGATTTTGGAGCCCCCCAAAATAAACTCTGACACTGTTTCCCCATCTATTTGCCATGAAGTGATGGGAACAGATGCCATGGTCTTCGTTTTCTGAATGTTGAGCTTTAAGCCAACTTTCACTCTCCTCTTTCACTTTCATCAAGAGGCTCTTTAGTTCTTCTTTACTTTCTGCCACAAGGGTGGTATCATCTACATATCTGAGGTTATTGATATTTCTCCAGGGAATCTTGACTCCAGCTTGTGCTTCATCCAGCCCAGCGTTTCTCATGATGTACTCTGCATATAAGTTAAATAAGCAGGATGACAATATACAGCTTTGACATACTTCTTTCCCGATTTGGAATCAGTCTATTGTTTCGTGTCCAGTTTTAACTGTTGCTTCCTGACCTGCATACAGATTTCTCAGGAGGCAGGTCAGGTGGTCTGGTATGTCCATCTCTTTAAGAATTTTCCACAGTTTTTTGTGATCCACATAGTCAAAGGCTTTGGCATAGTCAATAAAACAGAAGTGGATGTTTTTCTGGAACTCTCTTGCTTTTTCAACGATCCAGCAGATGTTGGCAATTTGATTTCTGGCTCCTCTGCCTTTTCTAAAACCAGCTTGAATATCTGGAAGTTCATGGTTCACATACTGTTGAAGCCTGGGTTAGATAACTTTGAATATTACTTTACTAGTGTGTGAGATGAGTGCAGTTGTATGGTAGTTTGAATATTCTTTGGTATTGCTTTTCTTTGCGATTGGAATGAAAACTGACCTTTTCCAGTCCTGTGGCCACTGCTAAGTTTTCCAAATTTGCTGGCATATTGAGTGCAGCACTTTCACAGCATCATCTTTTAGGATTTGAAATAGCTCAACTGGAATTCCATCACCTGTACCAGCTTTTTTGTAGAGATGTTTCCTAAGGTCCACTAGACTTTGCGTTCCAGGATGTCTGGCTCTAGGTGAGTGATCATACCATCATGATTATCTGGGTCATGAAGATTTTTTGGGTATACTTCTTTTGTGTAATCTTGCCACTTCTTCTTAATATCTTCTTCTTCTGTTAACCCCATACCATTTCTGTCCTTTATTGTGCCCATCTTTGCATGAAATGTTCCCTTCGTATCTCGTAATTTTCATGAAGAGACCTCTAGTCTTTCCCATTCTATTATTTTCCTCTATTTCTTTGCACTGATGACTGAAGAAGGCTTTCTTGTCTCTCCTTGCTATTCTTTGGAACTCTGCATTTACATGCTTATATCTTTTCTTTTCTCCTTTGCCTTCACTTCTCTTCTTTTCACAGCTATTTGTAAGGCTTCCTCAGACAAACATTTGGCTTTTTTGCATTTCTTTTTCTTGGGGGTGGACTTGATCCCTGCCTCCTGTACAATGTCATGAACCTCCATCCACAGTTCTTCAGGCACTCTTAAATATCTAATCCCTTGAGTCTATTTGTCACTTCTACTGTATAATCATGAGGGATTTGACTTAGGCCATACCTGAATGGTCTAGTGGTTTTACCTACGTTCTTCAATTTAAGTCTGAATTTGGCAATAAGGAGTTCATGATCTGAGCTACAGTCAGCTCCCAGTCTTGTTTTTGTTGATTGTATAGAGCTTCTTCAACTTTGGCTGCAAAAAATATAAGGTGTCCTAATTTGTTTGAGAAAATGTTGTGTTTATACATTCTTATGAATTTATGAAAAAAAAGCCTTTTTTCTGATCTTGTTTTGTTGATGCTATCTAAAATTTCATATTTCAGGTGAGTACAAAGCCCCAGTGGCAGCAGGCGGCTCCATCGTTCCATCTGAATGTAAAGCAGGATGAAGATATTCCAGAGCAGTTTAGTGTTAAAAATGAATGGTCCTATGGTAAGAACTCTAATATTCTGTCTTAGATATAAGGAAATTTCCTGGAGGGAAAAAAATTACAACATGTAGTTAAAGCAATGAAACTGGAAAGTTATAATTATGTTTATATCAAGTGGAAAAATTTACCTCAAAAGTGTTTCCTCAGAAAATACTCGATTTCATGTCTTAGTTGTTTCAGACTGTTGCAAATGCTATAAAAGCTGATATTTTAGGAATTGCAATGTTTATAATAAAACTTTGAATTTGCCTCTGTGTCAAAGACTAATATTTTTTCTAAGGGGGATTGTAATAGGTTGTAAACATTATTTCTAAATTACTTACATTAATATTTTTATTTTGACTTATTAGACTGATTACAGTAAATGTTAGCATGTTTCCTCATAGTTCTTTAAATTTGCTAAAATAATTTTATATTCTGTGTTTATAATAATTTTAATTTTAAGAAGGTTCTATGCAAAATGGTTGAAAAGTTAAGTTTATTTGCATTTATCAAAATATAAAATTGAGTATTCTTGAAATAAAGATTTCTATTATGATGACATCAAATGAGTTTAACTTCAAGAAAGGAAATGTGGTTACTTAAGAACTTAAAGAATGTAGTTTTTTCATTAAATGATGCTTCAGTGTTTTATTTTAACCAGTTAAATATTTTAACTTACTTTTAAAGATGACAAATTTACACCTTTTTTTTTTTTTCTTTCTTAATTCAAGCTGAATACAAGGAACGCTTTGGGAAAAAGGGCAGGTTACTTGACCAGATTGATGATAGTCATGCTGGACCATCTACTTCCAGAGGAAAGAGCAAATCTGCACATAAAGAACGAGAGAACTTCAGAAGCACTCTTGTTAATGTCATCATGTAAGTTCTGTGAGCTAACCAGTGTGTGTTACCCTAATTAGAGTCCTTGGAAACTCTTTAATCTAAAATTATAAGAATTCTGTGCATCTCTAAGGATTCCTGAAAGCCTTGTTGGAATGAGGTTAGGTTATAAATAATGAAAGATTGAGCTTAACTCTATTAAGGCGTCCCATTTTAAAATATCATGAGCTGAAAAGGTATGCTGATGAGAATGATCAGTAAAATTCTGTTTAGGGATAGAAGAGTTTTACTTAAGCCAGATTTAAGACTATAGTCTGGGAGATGCAGGTTCAATATGCATCTGAATTCATAGTCCTCTCGACTTCAAAATGGGGGAGGCTTAAAAAGGCAAAAATCAAGAATTATATTTGGAACTGGCAAAAAGGAAGGATGCTTGTTCAGTAAGGGTTGGTTGGGATACAGAATAGTTGCATAGTTACAAGGAATTGTAGCTGACAGCTGCCAGCAGATATTATTTTGAGCATAACTGGTGGTATACTTGAGGTTGGTAACAGTTAAGAAAATACAGGTCCTCAGTTATACGAGAATATATCTGAAACCACATCCACCTGGCTCAGTTTTAAATGCCTGAGACAGTTACTCCATTTAGATTTTTAAATTCAGTCTTCTTTTTAATGAAATTCAGTCTTTTTAATGGTTAAAACAGATGTAGAACGCATGTTTGATAGATCATAAGACAGGCTGTTGGCGTTAGCATGAAGTTCAAGCCAAATCATGTATAAGCCAGAAAGACTTCCTTGAACCTCAATATGTGAAAATTTCTTACATCAGGTGTCAATATTAATACTTGATATTGGTTGAGAGAATGGGCTTTCTGGTTTTAGGTATGGTGGTTGGTGGAAGATTTAGGGCAGTTTTTTCCCCCATCTTGTTTATTCAGGTGATGTGGTGAGTTCCCTGTAGTTGTAGATCTTTTTGTGCATAAAAGGAAGGAACTGGAGTAAAGTGATCAGCAGCATGGTCAGGGCAGGGCTTGCCCAGTCTAAAGTGCAGATCTGTTTATGGAGTGCAATGCAGATACAAGTTACCAGTTCCTCTCTGCCTGTTTTTTTTTTTTTTTTTTT
>SJYX01016126.1:91587-143271 GCA_006410675.1 Oreotragus oreotragus
TTTTTTTTTTTTTTTTTTTCCCCATTGCTTGGTGCTAGTTGTTCAGTAGCCCGTTTCTTTCAGTATGACTCAAGGTGCACACATTGCCGTTTGTGAACAGAGTTTAGTGACACATTAAGTCACTCACAGGAAAGCCCCACTTTACTGTCCCTATGTGACATCTCACTGGCTGGATAGGCATCTTGAGGGGAGGGCAGTGGTCACTATGTGCTACAAACGGAAGGCAGTTTTGTGGGCCCCTGTGCAGTTAGAAGCCAGGCAGGAGCCTCTGTGGAGTGGCTAGGAGTTGGCTCTTGCCAGGCACCACTGGACTTTACCATCTTGGTCCACCTAGACCACTTTTTTTCAGTTAAGCTCTCTCAGATCACACAAACTGTAAAATCAACGTTTCAAGCCATGGGTGGGTAGGCCTCTGGTTACAAATTCTTAGAAGCGACTCTTTCACTTCCCAGTGTCCTGGTCAAAACAGATGGTCTTTTTGACACTACATTCGTGCCTGTCATTTTTGGTTCTCCCCTGGTTGAGAATAGAGCCCATTTTGGGTTTCAGTTTTATACAGGGGTGTGATTTTTCCATTTAACTCTAGCCTACAAAATCATCTCCTGACCCACATGAACATTAAAGTCCAAGGCTCTCCCCAACAAGGACAGCCATAACCTCAGGGCTTGGCTGTTCTCTGCCTTATCATTCCATCTTTTTCTTCTTGAGTACTTCCTTTTTCCTTGAGAACTTGGCATTCAAAGGAACTTTGTGACATATTATTCAGTATTTATAGAATTGTGCAGGGAGATTTTTCAGATTATCTTTTCTGCCGAGTTTTAAGAAACAGAAATCTCTTTTTAGCCATAAAACTCATGTCCATTGAGTCAGTAATGACATCCAACCATCTCATTCTCTGTTGCCCTCTTCTTCTGCCCTCAATCTTTCCCAGCATCAGGGTCTTTTGCAATGAGTCAGTTCTTCGCATCAGGTGGCCAAAGTATTGGAGCTTCAGCATCAGTCCTTCCAATGAATATTCAGGATTGATTTGCTTTAGGATTGGCTGGTTTGATCTCCTTGCTGTCCAAGGGATTCAAGAGTCTTTTCCAACACCACAGTTCAAAAGCATCTATTCTTTGGTGCTCAGCCTTCTTTATGGTCCAGCTGTCAAATCTGTACATGACTACAGAAAAACCATAGCTTTTAGACAGTCCTTTGTCAGCAAAGTGATGTCTGTGCTTTTTAATATGCTTTCTAGGTTTACCATAGCTTTTCTTCCAAGGAGCAAGCATCTTTTAATTTCATGGCTTCGGTCACCCTCTGCAATCATTTTGGAGCCCAAGAAAATAAAGTCTGTCACTGTTTCCAATTTTTTCCATCTCTTTGCTATGAAGTGATGGGACCAGATGCCATGATCTTACTTTTTTGAATGCTGAGTTTTAAGCCAGCTTTTTCACTCTCCTCTTTCATCTTCATCAAGAGATTCTTTAGTTCCTCTCTGATTTCTGCCATTAGGGTGGTGTCATCTGCTTATCTGAGATTGTTGATATTTCTCCTGGCAATCTTCATTCCAGCTTATGTTTCATCCAGCCTGGTGTTTCACATGATGTACTCAGCATATAAGTTAAATAATCAGGGTGACAATACACAGCCTTGATGTACTCCTTTCCCAATTTGGTACCGGTCTGTTGTTCCATGTCTGGTTCTAACTGTTGGCTCTTGACCTGCATATGGGTTTCTCAGGAGGCAGGTAAGGTGGACTAATTACAATTCAGTCTGAGTTTCTGTACTTCAGTAGCATGTTTAACCCCATTATTAGTTATTGGTATTCTTATATATGTAGGCTTAATTCTAACAGCTTATTTTGTATTTTCTATTTACTATATGTTGCCTTATTTAATCTTTTTTATTATTTCTATTGAATTGAATTTTCCATTTTCTTTCTTTATTCCTGTTGTCTTAAAAATTATAAAATGTATTTTTATTGTTTTAGTGGTTATCCTAGCATTTGAAACCATATGTTATAATATATAGGGGGCTTTCCAAGTGGCACATTGGTGAAGAATCCACCTGCTAATGCAAGAGATGCAGGTTTGATCCCTGGTTTCTGGAAGATCCCCTGGAGGAGGAAATGGCAACCCACTCCAGTATTCTTGCCTGGGAAATAATCCCATGGACAGAGGAGCCTGGCCGGCTACAGTCCAAGGGGTCACAAGACTCTGACACAACTGAGCAACTGAGCACACACATGCACACACAAACATTGTAATTTATATTTTCTTAAGTTTAAAATGCATTTGACTCATTTTCTCCCTGAATAATATGAAAGGACTTTGGAGTGCTTTAGCTTAGCTCTGAACTTTCCTTGCATTTTTCATGTGATTGCTTATTTTATTTCTAGCAATATTTCTATAATATTTTAGTTTTACCAAGTCCTTAATATCCCCATACTCTTTTTTTTCTAAAGTTAACACTTAGATTTAGTAACATGTTTTCTAATTTTTTAGAAAATAGTCTTTGCATCCTGCTTCTTGAGTGAGTGAAGTCGCTCAGTCGTGACCGACTCTTTGCGACCCCATAGACTGTAGCCTACCAGGCTCCTCTGTCCATGGGATTTTCCAGGCAATAGTACTGGAGTGGATTGCCATTTCCTTCTCCAGGGAATCTTCCCAACCCAGGGCTTGAACCTGGGTCTTCCGCATTGTAGACAGACGCTTTACTGTCTGAGCCACTAGGGAAGTCCTGCTTCTTACCTCTAAGTTAATTTTCTTTTTTTGCTGAAATTCATCCCTTAGTAGCTCTTCCAGTGAGAATCTGTAGAGAGTAAACCCCAAACTTCCATTTTATAAAGGTCTCTACTAATTTTGCCTTTCTCTTGAAATGATGAGTAAGCTGGCTGCAGAGTTAAAGGATAATAGTAAATTTCCCCTACAAATCTGGAAAACATTAGATTGAAAAATGTTAACATTTTCCCCATTTGGTGGTGGTGGTTGAGTCGCTAAGTAGTGTCCGATTCTTGCACCCCATGAACAGTAGCCTGCCAGGGTCCTCTGTTCATGGGATTCTCCATGCAAGAGTACTAGAGTGGGTTGCCATTTCCTTCTTCAGGGGATCTTCCCAACCCAGGAATTGAACCTGGGTCTCCTGCATTGCAGACAAATTCTTTACCAACTGAGCTACGAGGGAANACTTAGATTTAGTAACATGTTTTCTAATTTTTTAGAAAATAGTCTTTGCATCCTGCTTCTTGAGTGAGTGAAGTCGCTCAGTCGTGACCGACTCTTTGCGACCCCATAGACTGTAGCCTACCAGGCTCCTCTGTCCATGGGATTTTCCAGGCAATAGTACTGGAGTGGATTGCCATTTCCTTCTCCAGGGAATCTTCCCAACCCAGGGCTTGAACCCGGGTCTTCCGCATTGTAGACAGACGCTTTACTGTCTGAGCCACTAGGGAAGTCCTGCTTCTTACCTCTAAGTTAATTTTCTTTTTTTGCTGAAATTCATCCCTTAGTAGCTCTTCCAGTGAGAATCTGTAGAGAGTAAACCCCAAACTTCCATTTTATAAAGGTCTCTACTAATTTTGCCTTTCTCTTGAAATGATGAGTAAGCTGGCTGCAGAGTTAAAGGATAATAGTAAATTTCCCCTACAAATCTGGAAAACATTAGATTGAAAAATGTTAACATTTTCCCCATTTGGTGGTGGTGGTTGAGTCGCTAAGTAGTGTCCGATTCTTGCACCCCATGAACAGTAGCCTGCCAGGGTCCTCTGTTCATGGGATTCTCCATGCAAGAGTACTAGAGTGGGTTGCCATTTCCTTCTTCAGGGGATCTTCCCAACCCAGGAATTGAACCTGGGTCTCCTGCATTGCAGACAAATTCTTTACCAACTGAGCTACGAGGGAAGCCTCCCCTAGCTTTATTGACAAATAAAGTGTATGATGTGATGACTTAATATACATTGTGAAAGAATTTCTACAGTCAATTTAGCACATCCATCACCTGACATATTTAAACCCCTCCCTTTTTTGATAAGAATCCTTAAGTTTTACTCAGTTAGCAAATTTTATTTACACAACACAGTATTTTCTATAGCCGTATGATGGCATGTATTGTTGTTGATGAGAAGCCTGTGTTGCTTTGTTATTGCTTCGCAATCTGTGTTTGTACAGTCAGTTTGTCTTTTCCTTTTTTTCTCTGAATGTTATATTTTCATAATTTTCTATATAGGCTTTAAAAAACACAGCTTTATTAAGATATAATTTATACACCATTAAACTCACCCATATGAAATGTACATTGAATGAATTTTAGTAAATTTCTACTGTTGCACAACCTTCACCAAAATCCAGTTTCTGTCATCTATAAATTCCCTTTTGCCCATTTCAATTAATTCTCTCTATCACTAGTTGCCCCAGGCAATCATTGATCTGCTTTCTATCTCTGTAGTTTTATCTTTTCTAAAATTTCACATAAATGGAACTGTACAGTATGTATGTATTAGAAATCCATCTTGTTTATCATTTGGGGCTATTATAAATGATGCTGCTATGAGTTTGACATGCAAGTCTTTTCGTGGACATGTTTTCACTTCTGGGTAGATACCTAGTTGTAGAAATTCTGTGTTATGTGTTGATAGGAGGTGTATGTTTCAGTTCAGTTCAGTCACTCAGTTGTGTCCGACTCTTTGTGACCCCATGAGTTGCAGCACGCCAGGCCTCCCTGTCCATCACCAACTCCTGGACTTCACTTAGACTCACGTCCATCGAGTCAGTGATGCCATCCAGCCATCTCATCCTCTGTCATCCCCTTCTCCTCCTGCCCCCAATCCCTCCCAGCATCAGAGTCTTTTCCAGTGAGTTAACTCTTTGCATGAGGTGGCCAAAGTACTGGAGTTTCAGCTTTAGCATCATTCCTTCCAAAGAAATCCCAGGGCTTAAGACAATTCTAAATTTTCTTTTGCAAATCATCATACTATTTTACATTCCCGTAAGAATGAATAAAGAAGTGTCTGGTCTCTCCACAGTCTTGCCCATGCTTTGTCTTTTGTTTCGTCATTCCAGTAAATGCACTGTTGTATCTTATCACGGCTTTAAGTTGTTACGTCTCTAATGACCAATAACGATGGACATCTCTTTTGTAGTTGTTTGGCATTTACATAATTTCTTTGGGGAACTGTCAATTTAAATCTTTTTGTTTTTCAATTTTAAACTTTTTGCCCATTATTAAAAATCGGGTTGTCTGATTATTGCACTGTAAAAGTTTTTTATATGTTTTCTATGGAAGTTCTTTATCAGATATATCCTTTGAAATGATTTTCTTCCAGTCTATGGTTTATCTTTTAATTTTCCTAATGGAATTTTTTAAAAAGCAAAAGTTTAAAGTTTCAAGCTTGATTTATTGATTTTTTAAGAGTTCATTCTTTTAGAGTCATATCTAAGAAACTTTTCCTATCACAAAACTGTAACTATTATGTTTTCTTAGATGTTTTAGCTTAACTCTAGTTTTAGTTTTGGCTCTCACATTTATATGTATGCTTTATTTCAGTGTCTATGTTGTGAGGTAAGGGTTAAGTGTTTTTTTTTTTTAGCATATTGATATCCAAATGTTTCAGCCCCATTAGTTGAAAAGACAGTTTTCATTAAATTACCTTGGCACCTTTGTCAGAAATCACTTTGTTATATATAGGTTTCTATTTCCCTTCAACTGTCTGTATTTACACTGCTATAATGTTGTCTTGATCTCTATGGCTTTATATTAAGTTTTGAAATCAGGTAGTTTAATTCCACAAAATTCTCTTTCAAAATTGTTTTGGCTATTCTAGGTCTTTTGCATTTCCATGTTTGTACACTTTAATATCATCTTGTCACCTTCTTTATAAAAAAAAAAGAAAAGCTTACTGAGATATAGTAGACAATGTATTGAATCTATAAATCAATTTTGAGAGAATTGCCATTTCAATAATATTGAGCCTTCCAGTCCATGAACATGTTATTTCCCTCTATTGATTTAGATTTTATTTAATTGCTCTCAATAGTGTCTTATATTTTTAATGTACAAATTTTAGACTTTAAAAAATTTATTCTTAAGTACTTCTCTTTTTGATGTGAATGAAGTTATTTAATTTCATTTTCTGGTTGTTCTTTGTCAGTATATAGAAAAATTGACTTTTGCTTGTTAATTTTGTATCATGAGACCTTACTATTTACTATTCTGGAGCTTTTTAAAAGGTTCCTTAGAATTTCCTATATATCAACCATGTTCTCTGCAAATATAGATTTATTTCTTCATTTTCAGTTTAGATGTTTTTCTTTTCTTTCTCTTTCCATTTTGCTCTTGGTAGATCTTTCAGTACATTGTTCAATAGAACTTGTGACCATGAAATTTCAAATCTTATGGGGAAAGCATTCAGTCATTCACATTTATGTAGCATGTGAAATGTAGGTTTTTAAGATATTCTTTATTAGATTAAGGTAGTTTTTTGTGAGGTTTTGTCATGAGTGGGTGCTGGATTTTTGTCAAATGCTGTTTTGATGTCCATTGTCATAATCATTTGATTTTTGTTATTTTAAAAATATGGCAGTTCACTTCAGTCACTCTATGACCCCATGGACTGCAGCTTGCCAGGCTTCCCTGTCCTTCAGTCTCTGTCAGAGTTTGCTCAAACTCATGTCCATTGAGTCGGTGATGTCATCCAACCATATCATTCTNCATTGTCATAATCATTTGATTTTTGTTATTTTAAAAATATGGCAGTTCACTTCAGTCACTCTATGACCCCATGGACTGCAGCATGCCAGGCTTCCCTGTCCTTCAGTCTCTGTCAGAGTTTGCTCAAACTCATGTCCATTGAGTCGGTGATGTCATCCAACCATATCATTCTCTGTTGTCCCCTTCTCCTCCCGCCTTCAGTCTTTCACAGCATCAGGACTTTTTACAATGAGTCAGTTCTTCACATCAGGTGCCAAAGTATGGGAGTTTCAGCTTCAGCATCAGTCCTTCCAATGAATATTCAGGACTGATTTCCTTTAGGATGGACTGATTGGATCTCCTTGCAGTCCAAGGGACTCTCAAGAGTCTTCTCCAACACCACAGTTCAAAAGCATCAGTTCTTCAGTGCTCAGCTATCTTTATGGTCCAACTCTCACATCCATGCATAACTACTGGGAAAACCATAACTTTGACTAAATGGACCTTTGTCGGTAAAGTAATGTCTTTGCTTTTTAATATGCTCTCTAGGTTTGTCATAGCTTTTCTTCCAAGGAGCAAGCGTCTTTTAATTTCATGGCTGCAGTCACCATCTGCAGTGATTTTGGAGCCCAAGAAAATAAAGTCCGTCACTGTTTCCTTTACGTTAATTGCTTTGTATATGTTAAAGAAATCTTGCATTCTTTTAACTTCATCGTTATTTTTTTTTGTGTAATCCCTTTTATACACTTGTTAAAATTTTAAGGATTTTCAAGTCTACAAACAAATAATACGAGACTGTACTTATTTTGTGATGTCTTTGGTTTTGATATCAGAGCACTACTGGCTTCTTAAAATGAGTTGAGAAGTGTTTCCAACTACTCTATTTTCCCAATGAATTTGTGTAGAATTGGCATTAGTTATTCCTAATCTGTTTGATAGAACTTATTAGTGAGACCATCTGGACCTGCACTTTTCTTTGTAAAAAGGTTATTACTTACTAATTCAATTAGTTCACTTGATATAGATCTCATCATATTTTTTATTTTTTCTTGAATCATGTTTAATACTTTTTTGCCTTTTAGGAATATTTTCTTTTTATTTAAATTGTTTAATTTGCTGGCATAAAGCTATTCAGATAACTTCCTTCTTAGCCTTTGTGCTCATTTCCTCCCTTGGTACCTGTTGACTGCAAGTCCAGACCTTTTCCAGGAGTCTCCAAGGCAGATTTCAATCTCTCCTGCATGAGTTATTGTCTATGGTGTTTTAAATTGTTTCATTTCTTTTGTATCTTCTTTTCATGTTTGAGAAATTTGTTGAAATAATTCCTCAACTGATGACCCTCTAGTTGCTTCACAATCATGGGCTAACATTACTACCATTTTCACAGAAAAACTTGAAAAAAAATAGATGTTTGTGTTACTATCTTGAACCAAAAATCTTTATTGATAAAGAGAAAAAAGATATCAATTTTGTTCTTTCATTTTTGCAAAATAAAATACATCATATTTTCCCTTTAACCAGGTAAAAGTGTTTCTAGCACTGATTGATTTATTTCTGAAAAGGATGTTGCTTTGATGGAAAGAGCATTGCAGTATAGAAGCACCTATGGATAATCAAATCCTTGTTTTTATATTTAATTAATGGTGTGTAAAGGGGAAGTTATTTAATCTCTTTGACATTGTTTCTTCATCTGTACAGTGGGAATAATTATATCACTGTGCCCTGTAAGAGTAGGTGTATGATTTAGAGATAATATATGTGGAACTATTTAGGGCATGACTAGGTGATCAGTAAAGAGCTTCTATTACTGTTTCCAGTGAGCAGAATTTTCGCCTGTGGCCACAGAAAAATAGAGTCATGGAGTGTTAGAGCTGAACAGATCTTTGTTCTGATGGCAAGAATTTCTGCAACCTCTCTTGTTGCCCCCAGCCTCCTATCTCCTCCCCTCTCCCAACCTTGCTGCATCCTTTTAGGTCCATGTTACTCTCATAGAGGATGAAATTTGAGTGTCAGGATTCAGCAAATTAGATAAGATAAGCATTTCTGCCATTAAAAATAAAAACAACCCAGTTATTAAGGTCATATGCTTTATAGTGGCAGAATCTGAGCCCAGATGTCCTCATTCCTGAAGAATATGATGGTCAGTAGTATCTTTTTACTAAGCAAACACCAAAATAATAAGGTGGTTTCTTTTGCAGTTAAAATAACCCTTCTCTTTCCAACTGCAGAGTATCTTGACGATCTCTCACCACTCCTTTCATACGTTTATTCCCTCATTTGATAAACATTTATTCAGTTCAGTTCAGTCGCTCAATCGTGTCCGACTCTTTGCAACCCCATGAATTGCAGCACACCAGGCCTCCCTATCCATCACCATCTCCCGGAGTTCACTCAGATTCACGTCCATCGAGTCAGTGATGCCATCCAGCCATCTCATCCTCTGTCGTCCCCTTCTCCTCCTGCCCCCAATCCCTCCCAGCATCAGAGTTTTTTCCAATGAGTCAACTCTTCGCATGAGGTGGCCAAAGTACTGGAGTTTCAGCTTTAGCATCATTCCTTCCAATGAAATCCCAGGGTTGATCCCCTTCAGAATGGACTGGTTGGATCTCCTTGCAGTCCAAGGGACTCTGAAGAGTCTTCTTCAATACCGCAGTTCAAAAGCAGCAATTCTTTGGCACTCAGCCTTCCTCACAGTCCAACTCTCACATCCATACATGACCACTGGAAAAACCATAGCCTTGACTTAAAGGACAAAAATCCTAAATCCTAAAGGATTTATATTCTTTTTATTTAAATTGTCTAATTTGCTGGCATAAAGCTGTTCAGATAACTTCCTTGTTCTTAGCCTTTTTATTCATTTCCTTCTTTTGTACCTTTTGACTGAAAGTCTAGACCTTTTTCAGGAATCTCCTAGGCAGATTTCATTCCTAAATCTACTACATACTGAATTAAACTGAGACATTACCTGAGATACTGCTTGAGACATTGCCTTGACTCTTTCCTCTGGTCCATTTGATTGAAAAGAGTAAGTATGAAGCTCACAAAATAGTGGATTCCTAGATTTTCAAAAGACAAAATAAGTCAGAAGATCCATTCTGAGCACCTACTTTGGTATGATATTTAAGACAGATATGCCATAAACCTCTGGTCTCCACTCACTGGACAGTTTGTGGGAAAAAGTATTTTATTACACTGTCACTAGCCTGTATCCATCCCACATGAAGTTGGGATCTGCAGCATGATATAATCAATGATAAAGAGGGTAAAGCTGTTTGAGAACAATTTATTTCTTTGAAGATGTGAACATAGGAGCCCCAGAGGAAGTCGCAAAATGTGGATCATATCTGGTACAGATTTTGAAGTAAATTATAGCTAGAAACATTGTAGTATTGTATGAATAATTAGTCAATAATAAATACATAGCAACATATGAACTTCTATGCCACTTGTTGCTAACTTTTAATGTGGCCCTAGAAATCTGAGGAATGGTCTTTGGAAGAATATATCTGTGTCTTTGGCAAAACTATACTCAAAATCTTTCCCATCTGTGCTTTTCTAAACCTCATTTATAAATACATATTTCAGGAATAATGCAAGAAGATTTCTGTAAAATTTCAGGAGAGAGATGATTTTGGATCAGTGAAGAAGAATGAGTAAAGCTTATCAAAAAGGATGTGGCCTCTGATTTAGATATTTCAAATCACTTCCAGTATACCTGGGTGTGTGTCTATGAATAAAGAGAAAGTAATCTGGGAGAAATATGGTACCAAGTAAATGTTTTACTATTTTAAAAACGTTCAATAATGTACTTTTCTTATTTTTATAGACTGCAGTCTGATAAATCTATTGATATATGTTCTAACTGACCTTTATATACATTTGAATACCGTGTTTGTCATTTTCTTAGGCAAGAAGATGCTACCTTAGACTCAGCGACTCCTGATGAAAGCACACTTCCAAAACTAACCACTTCTGCAATAGAGAAGGATATCTTGGTAACAAGAACACTCAGCCTTCCTCACAGTCCAACTCTCACATCCATACATGACCACTGGAAAAACCATAGCCTTGACTTAAAGGACAAAAATCCTAAATCCTAAAGGATTTATATTCTTTTTATTTAAATTGTCTAATTTGCTGGCATAAAGCTGTTCAGATAACTTCCTTGTTCTTAGCCTTTTTATTCATTTCCTTCTTTTGTACCTTTTGACTGAAAGTCTAGACCTTTTTCAGGAATCTCCTAGGCAGATTTCATTCCTAAATCTACTACATACTGAATTAAACTGAGACATTACCTGAGATACTGCTTGAGACATTGCCTTGACTCTTTCCTCTGGTCCATTTGATTGAAAAGAGTAAGTATGAAGCTCACAAAATAGTGGATTCCTAGATTTTCAAAAGACAAAATAAGTCAGAAGATCCATTCTGAGCACCTACTTTGGTATGATATTTAAGACAGATATGCCATAAACCTCTGGTCTCCACTCACTGGACAGTTTGTGGGAAAAAGTATTTTATTACACTGTCACTAGCCTGTATCCATCCCACATGAAGTTGGGATCTGCAGCATGATATAATCAATGATAAAGAGGGTAAAGCTGTTTGAGAACAATTTATTTCTTTGAAGATGTGAACATAGGAGCCCCAGAGGAAGTCGCAAAATGTGGATCATATCTGATACAGATTTTGAAGTAAATTATAGCTAGAAACATTGTAGTATTGTATGAATAATTAGTCAATAATAAATACATAGCAACATATGAACTTCTATGCCACTTGTTGCTAACTTTTAATGTGGCCCTAGAAATCTGAGGAATGGTCTTTGGAAGAATATATCTGTGTCTTTGGCAAAACTATACTCAAAATCTTTCCCATCTGTGCTTTTCTAAACCTCATTTATAAATACATATTTCAGGAATAATGCAAGAAGATTTCTGTAAAATTTCAGGAGAGAGATGATTTTGGATCAGTGAAGAAGAATGAGTAAAGCTTATCAAAAAGGATGTGGCCTCTGATTTAGATATTTCAAATCACTTCCAGTATACCTGGGTGTGTGTCTATGAATAAAGAGAAAGTAATCTGGGAGAAATATGGTACCAAGTAAATGTTTTACTATTTTAAAAACGTTCAATAATGTACTTTTCTTATTTTTATAGACTGCAGTCTGATAAATCTATTGATATATGTTCTAACTGACCTTTATATACATTTGAATACCGTGTTTGTCATTTTCTTAGGCAAGAAGATGCTACCTTAGACTCAGCGACTCCTGATGAAAGCACACTTCCAAAACTAACCACTTCTGCAATAGAGAAGGATATCTTGGTAACAAGATATTTCTTTGTCAGTATAATTAAAAGTAAAGGAAGCCCTTGAAGGTGCTTTTATGCTTTTGAGATTATTCTGCACTTCTTCCATATGGAACTATGTGAATGTAGGAGTAAATATGAAGTTCTATAAAATTGCTCTGTTGGATGAATGAAGGAAATTGTACTCTCCCTTTTCTCTTAAGACCACAGAGAATCTCAAGTCTCCTTGCTCCTACGTTAAAGCTAGCCTCATCATGTATAGCTTTTCCATGTCTTTATTCTATGAGAAATTATCTTAGTTATGTAATGTACATTTCACAAACCATATCAGCTTACTTTAGAAAAAGTGATTCTTCAAGGATTTCAAATACAAAATTTTAAAAAAGTAAATATCAAAGACTTTAACATTGCTAATTTGAAAGTATTTTGATATTTGAATTCTTTTCTAAGTGACTTGTAAAAGCTTGTGAAAATACATTGAAGTTAAATGTCCATTATTAGAGAAATACTGTCACATCTTAAAATGAATTTCTCATGCACACATTTAACAACATTTGTAAAATTATGGTATAGACTACCAATAGGCCAACTGGAAATTTCATAAATCCTATGCTATAATATTTCTGAGATTAATGAATAGGGAATATTGATTCACTTACAGCTTTTAATATCTACTTCTGATTGACAATAATACAAGGTTCCTGAAGCCATTTTCACACAATTCTACTTCCACATGGGTTCTGTTTAGTACATTACATATTTGGTAATCTAACTTCATGTTTTATAACATAGTTATGAATTAAGATAAGAGCTTTGACTTTCATGAAATAAAAATCATTTTTTAATATAAGTAAGTAAGTAAGTAGGAGAAGGCAATGGCACCCGACTCCAGTACTCCTGCCTGGAAAATCCCATAGACGGAGGAGCCTGGTAGGCTGCAGTCCATGGGGTCGCTAAGAGTCGGACACGACTGAGCAACTTCACTTTCACTTTTCACTTTCACGCATTGGAGAAGGAAATGGCAACCCACTCCAGTGTTCTCACCTGGAGAATCCCAGGGATGGGGGAGCCTGGTGGGCTGCAGTCAATGGGGTCGCTAAGAGTCGGACACGACTGAACGACTTCACTTTCACTTTTCACTTTCATGCATTAAAGAAGGAAATGGCAACCCACTCCAGTGTTCTCACCTGGAGAATCCCAGGGATGGGGGAGCCTGGTGGGCTGCCGTCTATGGCATCACACAGAGTCGGACACGACTGAAGTGACTTAGCAGCAGCAACTAAGTAAGTGAAGTCGCTTAGTTGTGTCTGACTCTTTGCAACCCATGGACTGCAGCCTACCAGGCTCCTCTGTCCATGGGATTTTCCAGGCAAGAGTACTGGAGTGGGTTGCCATTTCCTTCTCCAGGGGATCTCCCCGACTCAGGGATCAAACCCAGGTCTCCTGCATTGTAGGCAGATGCATTACCCTCTGAGCCACCAGGGAAGCCCCAAATAGGAGAGATCTCAGGTGGCACAGTGGTAAAAAACCTGCCTGCCATGCAGGGGACACAAGGAAAGTAGGTTGGATCCCTGGGTCGGGAAGATCCCCAGGAGTAGAAAATGGCAACCTGCTCCAGTATTCTTACCTGGAAAATCCCATGGACAGAGAAGCCTGGCAGGTTACAGTCCATGGGATCATGAAGAGTCGGATTCGACTGAATGACTAAACACAGCACACACAAATAATGGCAATACAAATTGCAGAAGATAATTTTTTATAATTTGTAAATTCTTTGTTCTAAAACTTTAATTTTGCTCAGTAGTTTTATTTTTGATAAATACTTCTCATTATAATACTACAGTGAAAGTGCTAGTTGCTCAGTCATGTCTGGCTCTTTGCGACCTCAGGGACTGTAACCCAGCAGACTCCTCTATCCATGGCATTCTCCAGCAAGAGTGGGTGGCCATTCTCTTCTCCAGGGGATCTTCCCAACCCAGGGAATGAACCCAGGTCTCCTGCATTGCTGGCAGATTCTTTACTATCTGAGCCACTAGGGAAACCCATTATAGTACTAAACCTATCTCCATTTCTTGCTCTCTTTTCTATAGAGATATTACTATTATATCCACCATGGAATTGATACGGACCATGTAGCACCAATGGAAGATTCTTGGCTGGAGCATGTATTGAATTTAGTTCCCCAGCATCTGAAAGTCCTCACTAACAGCATACTTGCATTGTCTGATGAAATGAGAGAAGATTATCTTCTTAGTGTAAAAAAATCCATAGGTAAATCAGTGTTTCTCTTTGCTTTATGATTTGAATGTATCATATTAAAGATGAATTTTTAAAAATTTAAAGTTGACATCTATACTTGAAGCTATTTATTATGCTGTTTATTGTTTTGCTGTTATATTGCTTCAGGTCTCAGGCAAATTTCATTAATAAAATGTAGCAAAAAAATTTCAAAACAGTCTTTCTATTTGTAGGGGTATATCACCAAAAAACACAACTGAAAATTTTAATGTTAGTAAGCATTCAGTTCAGTTCAGTTCAGTTGCTCAGTCGTGTCCGACTCTTTGCGACCCCACGAATCACAGCATGCCAGGCCTCCCTGTCCATCACCAACTCCCAGTGTTCACTCAGACTCATGTCCATTGAGTCAGTGATACCATCCAGCCATCTCATCCTCTGTCATCCCCATTCTCCTCCTGCCCCCAATTCCTCCCAGCATCAGGGTCTTTTCCAATGAGTCAACTCTTCACATGAGGTGGCCAAAGTATTGGAGTTTCAGCTTTAACATTAGTCCTTCCAGTGAACACCCAGGACTGATCTCCTTTAGGATGGACTGTTTGGATCTCCTTCCAGTCCAAGGGACTCTCAAGAGTCTTTTCCAACACCACAGTTCAAAAGCATCAATTCTTCGGCGCTCAGCTTTCTTTACAGTCCAACTCTTACATCCATACATCATGACCACTGGAAAAACCATAGCTTTAATATTACTGATATCATAAAGTAGAATGCAATCAATCACCAAATTATTGCAATGGATCAGAGGTTAGCAAACTGCAGCTCACAGGCCCAATTTGGCCCACTTCCTGATTTTGTAAATAAAGTTTTGCTGAAACACAGCTACACACGTTCATTTGCATATTGTCTATAGCTGCCTTTGTACGTAAAAGACTGAGTAGTTGTGATAGAGGGCTTGTGGCTCACAAGTTGAAAATACTAGCAATCTAACCCTTTATATAAAAGTTTGCTGACTCGTGGCATAAACCAGTACACTCTAAGACTGACTAATAATCAGCATCACTTAAAAAATGCTCATTTCTGTACCCATCTGAATTAAAACCTCTGGAGGCAGGTCTTTCATATCTATGCTTTTTTAAAGAAAGGTTCCCAGGTTGTTTGTGGTAGTAAGCCTGATATAACTGACTCTGTGTCAGAGTGGGAGAAATCATATTGCTTTGAAATGCTCTGGGAACCCTTCAAGGAGGAGACCATTCATTGCATTTAAGACTGCTGTTGAGTGTCTTGGTGATGTATAGAGCCAAATTCTTGCCCCTGAAGAGTCCATAATGTAATAAGAGGGATGGACAGATTACTAAATGATAAAGCAGAGTAGCAAATACAGTGAGGAGAGAAATCGAGAACATGCTCTAAGGGAGAAGAGGTCATGTCTGACTTGTTAGCAATGACTCGGGGGTACCTGAACTGAATCATGAAGGATGAACATGTACTAGGAAATGTGCATGGCCTAAGAAATGGTGGAAATGATAGTAGACAAAAGTGAAAGGCTCTTCTGGGCTTGCAAGCCCTTCTGGTGGCCCAAGAAAAGGGTGCATTTCAGAAAGAGGGAAAGAATATTAAGGGCCTTACAAAAGGCAACTTCTTAAAAGCATTTGAGGATAAAGAAGAGTCACTGAAAGATTTTAAGCAGAGAGGTAGTAACATTTGCATTTTAGAAAGAGCATCTTCAAAGAAAAGTAGGAAGAATAGAATTAACTGAATTAGGGACCACAGAAGCAGAGGGAGCTCACTTTACTGATTTCTTAACAAGATAGTTCTATGCTCTTGAGCAATTTAAAAGAGAACAGAGCAATATTTATCTTTCCTCAGTGAAGGGAAACTACTGCTCTGTATTGTTGACTTTCAATTCAATAAGACTACTTTCAGTGGTACATAGCTCAACAGGAAAATGTAATATTAAAAGCAATAATTTTCAAATGAAAGAATGGGACATCATTAAGAAAGAGTACATACATTCTCAAAGACACAGACATCATAGATTTTCTCATAAAATTTTTAAAAATCTCTTGTATTTATAAATACACAAATTGCTTATTTTAAAAAGCTTAATGTAAACAATTTTAAAGGAGTTAATTTTGCAGCTGTTTAGGAAATACTATAATTACTATAAGATTGTTAATTGGAACTTTTCAATTTTCTTTTAGTTGATTTTGTTTTGAAAGATCCTAGAGAAAAGGAAGATGACAAAAAGGTAGAAGAACTTCCACCCCATCGTGCTGAGTAAGCAATTAACTTTCTCTAAGAATATTGACTTTGCGATCATCTCTGTGTATGTGGATATCTTTATACACTGGTTATATTTTCTCATATATATGTTTATAATTTGTGGACTTCATTTATACAAGTGGTTCTACTATCTTTATGTATTTAAGCCCTAATAGGTTATGTTTGGGCTTCCCAGGTGGCTCAGTGGTAAAGAATCTGCCTGCCAATGCAGGAGACAGGGGTTCCATCCCTGGAGGAGGAAATGGCCACCCACTCCAGGATTCTTGCCTGAAAAAATCCTATGGACAGAGGAACCTGGTGGGCCATAGTTCATGGCGTTGTAAAGAGTCAGACATGACTAAACACAAACACATTATGTTTATAAATTGTTGGATAAATGGATAGGCAAGCAGACGTACTGACAGATGAATGCTTATGTGGTTAAAATATAAGTATGCTGGTGAAAGAACTTGATACAGATCTTTGTATTTCCACAGCTCCAAGCATGGACTTCAGATATGATGCAGACATGAAAGCTTGATGGCATTTTGAATGCCTCAAAACACATTGGGAACGTTATAGAAAATATGCAAATATAGAACATATTTCATTTTATTACATGGATTAAAATATAGAATGCATAATATGAAAATTCACTTGCTATATATTTTCCCTTAAATAATTAACGTTTAGGAATACGTCTCTTGTATAGCTTGAATAGAACTTATGTAATTAAGTAACCACTTCAGTTTTGCTTTGTTTCTTTTATATCATTTAAAATTGCCCCAAATTGTTTATCTTATCAACAAAAACGAGTCAATATATTTTCTTTGGAGAATATTTTTCTCCCAGGTATAGACAAAAATTATCCTTTGTAATTGTAAAGGTGGTATGGCCACAAATGACAAACTGAATTAAACTTACTATATATACAACAAGACTAAGTGTTTAAAATTAATGAGTAAAAAAAAATTACAGGCATAAAATATAAATGTTTAAATACACTCTGAAAGATGAAGATGGCCCATCTTTAATATATAAAAGATGATTATTCAAGTTGGAGGAGTTACAAAATATTATTATTAAGCCCTCTGTCATTCGTGTTTGACTTTACGACTCCATGAACTATAGCCTGTAGAGCTCCTCTGTTTATAGAACTGTCTAAGCAAGAATACTGCAGTGGGTTGTCATTTCCTTCTCCAGGGGTTCTTCCTGATCCAGTGGTTGAACCCTGGTCTCCTGCATTGCAGGCAGATTCTTTACCATCTAGCCATCAGTTACAGAATACATGTTTTTCAATAGAATGTTAGTGTTCTTGATTTTGTAATGACCTTTAAGTCAGAGGTGAAATTTAAGGAGATTTCCAGGCTAGACTATATTCTTAAAATGTTTTAAAAACCAACTTCTCCAGGGGTTCTTCCTGATCCAGTGGTTGAACCCTGGTCTCCTGCATTGCAGGCAGATTCTTTACCATCTAGCCATCAGTTACAGAATACATGTTTTTCAATAGAATGTTAGTGTTCTTGATTTTGTAATGACCTTTAAGTCAGAGGTGAAATTTAAGGAGATTTCCAGGCTAGACTATATTCTTAAAATGTTTTAAAAACCATAGGGGTATAAAATGTTTAAATATTTCCTTTTAAAAAAATATTTGAAGATGTACATAGAACATAGCTGGCTATTCTTTTCTGCTTAATTACTGCTAGTTATTTGTGGACTCCATCAGATCAATCTTTTAGGGAAAAAATGTCCTTATATAATAAAAATTGAAATATAATTGTATATGCATTAGAAAGTATACTAAACCACAATGCGTATGACTTTTATATACTTTAAAGCATAATTATATAACATGTTTTATTATTACCATGAAGGATAATTTAAATTAAACTCAAAAAAGTATTACTCAAAAAGTATTTTGAATATTATAATGTTTTTTGATTTTTAAAGAAGATAATTGAATATTTTCTTTGTTTTCAGGATGGAAATTCTTCCAAAGCCTTGGAGGAAATCANACCATGAAGGATAATTTAAATTAAACTCAAAAAAGTATTACTCAAAAAGCATTTTGAATATTATAATGTTTTTTGATTTTTAAAGAAGATAATTGAATATTTTCTTTGTTTTCAGGATGGAAATTCTTCCAAAGCCTTGGAGGAAATCATTTTTAGCTGCAAGCAGTTATATTCGGGATCACTTGCATGCAATGAACCCTACAATGTTGTCGGTGCTAGATCTATGGCACAGTACTTTTAAGTAAGTATTTCTGGCCTTACTGAAGTTTTTTTGTTTGTTTGTTTGTTTTTTAAGAGAGATGAAAGCTATTCTATCTTAATTATTTCATTTACTATTTTAACTATAAATTTTAAAATTCTTGCAAATTTAACCTAAGTATTTAAACATGGTTGTAAATAGCCATAAAATTATATGGAGTAATAAGTGAGCATCACCATCATCTCTAATCCAATTCTCCCTTCCCCACCCCCCACCCAATTACCACATTTATTTTAGGGAGTAGTCATAGTTAAAGAACTGAATTGCCATGACTTGTTTTAAATCCCATGGAACATTAGCTGCTATAATAATCTGTATTGTTCAGAGACCTAGGAAATACTGCCCATGTGACTGGCATGAGGTGAAGTTTCTGGGCAACTGTTGGAGATTATACATCTCCGTGTGGGTGATGTCGTGGTGTAAACACTGATGGGCACTGTGGTGCTAAAGGTCTTGGCCCTAGGGCTGAGGACAGTTTACCTCACAGTTTAGAAGCTCGAGCTTTGTATGCTTTCCTTGTGCCATCCCTTCCGAGGCACTGGGGGACATCCTAGCAATAGGCACACGTGGACATATGTATTTATAAAATATGCAGAAGTAATATAGTTTTATATTATTTTTCTCAAAGAAGACCTCTCAAAACCTGGGTGGATCTCTGTCTAGAGGACACAGCACCCAGGTTTCCAGGGTGGTCCGTGAACCTTTTCTCACCCTCCCAGCCAAAGCTGCCACAGTTTACTTGCAATCTGCTCTCCAGGGCCTCTTGGTTCTTAATAGCAGGTATTGTTATGAGGGCACAATAATGAGCACGTTTTCTCGCCTCCTGCAGACCAGCGAAGGGAAAGCTAAGAGCTCTGTGTGCTACAGGAGGACGGCTGTTGTTTCTGTTCTGGGAAACCCCCTGAGCATACACTGGGGAGGCCTCACTGACCAGCTTCTCTGAATTCCTTCCGAAGTTGGGATCCTTAGCACACAGGAACACCTAACCCTAACCAGGAAGCCAAGCCACCCAGAATCACCCCAGCTCTGCCACCCTCTCAACGGGGGCTCTCTCCAGTTCCCACCTGAGAGATGAATGGGGGTTTGCGGTGTCTGAGGCCCCTCCTCACCCTCCCTCTGTTCCTCTTTCCCCTTCTTCCTTTGTTTAACAAATTTTAATCTAATCTCTTTGTACAGATATGTATGTAATTATATATGATCACACAAATGTGATATATACTTTTTAAGTGCAATGCTCTTTTTCTTTACTTTACCTGACTTCACCAACCTGGACTTTGTTTTCCTCATGGCTTCCTTTCTTTCCACCAACCCAGCGAAAGACGTGATAACCATTAGTAGGGCATCTTCTCATTTTTTGCCCTGGGCTCATGTAGCCAAATGTATATGTATAGCCACACACATGTATATACATACATAGCATAAAACTGGTCTTTGTCGGTGGGACTACTTAACTGTGAGAAATGACATCCTTTTAACTTTCCGTTGTGTAATGTGGATTTATTTGTCTTTTTGAATTTGTCTTATAGGAATAGGAAGAGGCCATCTCCCTGCCTTGTGCTTTTTTCATTCCTTTCTTTTGGGTACTGGTACTCAGATATCTCTCCTGGACAAGGCCTGTGATAGTTTTGTATGTAACGATGAGATCATACAATATAGTATCTTGTTCTCACCAAGGGTGTTTATATGCACTAGCACCTTTTCAAAACACTACCACAGTGTTGTTTTTGTTTTGTTTTAAAATACCGGTTCACAGATGAAGCTGCCAGAATGCACTGGGCTGGACACTGGAGGATGAGCATCATTGCCTAATATTGTTGTAAAGGGCTAGACTTTGTCTGTTACACAGTGAAAGGAGGCAAGAGACAAAATCAAAGGAGGAAGGGGAAGAAGTAAAAGCAACAAAGCTGAGATAAGAAAACAGTAAACAGTATATGTGTCCAAAATTAGTGTTCAGGGTTGTAGTGGCAGAGATAAGTGGCAGAGATATATTTAGTTGTAGCAGCTAAAGCAAGGACAAGTGAGAAAGGAACTCTGTGGTCTGTGGGTGTGAAGAGAGCCCTACCAGCTCCTGTGTTGCCTTTGTTGGTGTAAGTCATTTTCACTCTGTGTGAATATTAAGAGTGGGCTGGGCTGTCAGAGTGCTGCTCCTCTGAGTAGAAGCCAGCATTGGACACACAGGGCATCCTTACTCTGAGTCTGCCCTGAATCTCAGCAGGTCTTGAAAGAATAGGCCATCTTTGTGTGACCGTCTGGTGGTTCAGATGGTAAAGAATCTGCCTATAATGCAAGAAACCTGAGTTTGATCCCTGGGTTGGAAAGATCCCCTGGAGAAGCGAATGGCTACCCACTCAGTGGGAGACCCGAGTGACTAAGCATACACGCTCTGTGTAACAATGAATTAGGGGTGAGTTGGGAATGGTAATGCAAAAAATCATTGGAATGACTCCAAAATGCCTGAATGTGGAATCCTAAAGGGATGCTCTCTAGATGAAAACGTGCAATTTCATGTCACTCAATATTTAGGCTTATAGAACCCACTTAATGTCAAAAATGGTATTTATAATGTAGTCAAAAATGTACATAGCTCCCAGGTAGTTTTGCTTGAAAAATGGTGTATGCAGGGGGACACATATATATGTAGTGTATATATTATCACTAATATACACTGTAGTGTATATATTAGTGTAGAAATTATCATAGAAATTACAGTAGAAATCAGAGGATGTCAAAGAAAAGATAAAGTGGATTTTTAAAATTCATGGTTTGACCAAGGCGAGTCTAATAAAATATTACTAGAACACCATGGATTAATTTACTGTACAGTACTCAGAGAGGATAAAACTTGATTACCTTTTAAATTAAGGGTGCTTAAAAAGGTGCTTAAACTAACTCGTAAGAAGAGACATGCCAAGAAATTGAAATAAAAACTACATTGAGATATCATTGTATTTTTCATTGGATTGACAAAATTCCAAGATATTAACATCATGCATTGTTAGTGAAGCTTGGAGAAATGGGCACCCTTTTGAGGGGAATCTGGTCATATCTATGAAAATTATAAATTCATTTACACTTGAATCTAGCAATCTCATTTCTGGGAAATTAGCTTACAGATAAAAACATGAAAATATAGCAAGTGATAGAGATTTAGCGTTCTTTCTTGTACCAGATGTTAAGAGGATAAGCCTGGAAACAACCAAGTAATCACTGATAGTAGACTGGTTCAGTAAATGATGGTACAGTCACACAATGGAATACAGCTATGAAATACAAATGAGGACAGTATCAATGTGCTGCTTTGGAAAGGTCTCCAGGAAGTTTTAGTAAGTGAAGAAAGCAAGTGCAGAGCACTGCCTAGAGTGTGCTACTTCAAATGCAACAAAGAAGGATAACTGGCAAGAGCAGAACATGTTTCTAAATCCATGGAGCAAGCAAGAAACGTGAGCACTTGGGGTGTGATTGAAGAGGCAGCTTGGGCCCTGTAAGAAGTGAGATTGTAGCAATTCCCTGGTGGCTCAGATGGTAAAGCGTATGCCCGCAATGCGGGAGACCTGAGTTCGATCCCTGGGTTGGGAAGATCCCCTGGAGAAGGAAATGGCAACCCACTCCAGCACTCTTGCCTAGAAAATTCCATGGATGGAAGAGCCTGGTGGGCTACAGTCCATGGGGTCACGAAGAGTCAGACATGACTGAGCCACTTCACGAAGAAGTGAGATTAGCTTTGAGAACCAGAAATCANGGAAGATCCCCTGGAGAAGGAAATGGCAACCCACTCCAGCACTCTTGCCTAGAAAATTCCATGGATGGAAGAGCCTGGTGGGCTACAGTCCATGGGGTCACGAAGAGTCAGACATGACTGAGCCACTTCACGAAGAAGTGAGATTAGCTTTGAGAACCAGAAATCAAAGTCAGAGACTGACTTGATGTTAAGTCCAGAGTGTTGGGCCAAGACTGCTGAAGACCCTTCTGCCTGAAATCAGTGATGGATCCAAGGATCAAGGTAGGTTACAGATTGTGATGAGCATCAAGTGGCTGGTGTGAGGATGGGAGGGATCCACGACTGACTGCTGAGTCTCCAGAAATTGACATCTGCTTGCTTGCAGCAGGTAAAGGATAGGAAAAGTTCAGAGAAGAACCTGACATTCAGTCTGGGTGATTTGGGACTGTTATTGGTTGAGTATCTTTTTTCCTGACTCTTTCTGTAGTCTTAAACCAGTGATTAAAACTATTGTTCTACTCCTAGATTGTTGCAGGAATCGTCCTGAGAAAGTAGGACTAATGCCCGGTAGTATTTTTCCCATCTTCTTAAAAATTCAGCCTTTTGATCAAATGGGGGCGTTATCAGGGATTTCGTGGGAAAAATTCTTTAAAACTTTTGTAAAAACTTGTCAGTCTCAAAACAGGAAAGATGGGTGCCCTGTGCTTAGAATTGTCTCTAAATCAAACACCAAGGAAGGGCAGGGAAAATTGGTCTGGTTGCTCAATGGCACAGTGGATTCCAGGGCTCTTGCCCTAGCAGCTGCCCTTATTCAGGGCTGCTTCACATGGCATGCACCTGCACCCTGATTTATAGCTCAGCTTTAAAACAGAAAGTCACATTGAACATGTTGAGCTAGGAGCCTAAAGAGAGAAGATTATGTTTAGTATGTGCCGTCATGCTACATTTTAGAAATATTTTATGTAAAACTGCTTTGCAGTGCTCATTTGTCCAGAATAATGCATTACCAGTGATTCTTCAGCAATGGCTATACCGACTTTGTGCATAATATATCACTGATGTCATGTACTGAACTCATTATAATCTAGGAGATGGACTTCCACTTGTGAAAGGAATCTAAATAGATGTGAAACGTGTTTTATTTATTAACCAACATTTTATATTGGTCTTTAAGCAAAAATTAAACGTAATGTTTTAATAGTGTTTACTACCTTTCAGATAACATAGAAAACGTTTGATCATGTAGAAACTGAAAAGCAATTTCTTTAGGAAAGTAATCTGTAGTTAAACTGAGGTGAATAACAATTATACTAATAGATACTATTGCTCTTTAATGTGCTAGAGAAAATTCTTGAGTGAAGCGTGTTTGTAACAAGGATCATAGTGCTGTAGTCAGAACTGAAAACTATTGGCTGAAGTAAATACAATTTTCTGAAAAAAATAAAAATAAAAACCACACAAGTTCAAAAGATTTTTTTATACACTGGGTCATAATTAGGTGTGAGAACTCCCTCACCTCGTGGCTTCCCAATATCCAGGATGGCTCTCTTTTCAGAATGGGTACAGTTTTTGTTTTAGGAGGAGTGGCCTTGTAAGCTTTGAGTCCTACTTCTTTTCCTGTTATAATTATTCTAGTTTGAAGAAAAAGTCAGTCTAACCATAAAATTTCAGTTGTTATATCCTTCTATTGTATAGCAGTCTTTCATAATAATAGGAACAGTGTTCCTGTTGAATTTAATTATATTATTTTAAAATTAAAATGTTTTATGTTCTAGAATATTTTTATGAAACACAAATTTTAGTGATAAAACCTAGGAATGTTGTTTTTGAGAAGGAAACAACCAATTAGCAAAATATCAAATACCAAACAAAGCCACTCATACATAAATCACTGTTCATTGACATCTCTTGCAGAAAGTTACGGTTAGTTGATATAGAAGAATTTCACAATCGTCAGGATGCATTGGAGCTGTCAACTTTTCAGACAATTGTCATGAAACACATGGAATCTGCCAAAGAGACTCTACTGAAAATGTAAAGTTTTGAAATTTCATGTGTAAAAAACATACATTTTAAAATGTGATGATTGAGCTACTATAGTTTAACTGCTTTCAGAAAATCTCATTTTAACAAGTTTGTAATCATTTCTGATTGAGAGTTAAATATGATGTCTTTAACTGTCTTGCTCTGTGATGTCTATCCAGATGGTCTATGCAGCATAGATAGTATAGAAAGTAAGATGATTATAATTGATGTTTTTTTTCAATGTCTTATTTCTACGCTCTCCTCTGAGGGTAGGGTTGGATAACACGGGGGTGGGAGGGTAATGATCATCAACTAATCGTTCTCCAGATACTTGTTTGAGTCTGCTATGAAGACATGCAAAGTAATATGCCTATTACATCTTGGTTTTGGATGGAGGATACAGAAGAGTTTAAAGGGAAAATATTCTTTAAAGGAGTTTACAGTTGTATTGGGAGGGTAGAGCTATCAAATGAGAATTAAACATCATTTTGATTTGGCCCTTCAAAGTGCAGTAGCCACATATGATAATTAGTGATACTGGTGCCAGATAATATGTTCTGAAACAATACAGGAAAATTGTCTCTGTTAGAGGTCATTAGTGAAGTGAACTCGCTCAGTCGTGTCCGACTCTTTGCGACCCTGTGGACTGTAGCCCGCCAGGCTCCTCTGTCTATGGGATTCTCCAGACAAGAATACTGCAGTGGGTTGCCATTTCCTTCTCCAGGGGATCTTCCCAACCCAGGGATCGAACCTGGGTCTCCTGTTTGGTGGGCAGGTGCTTAGAGGTCATTAAGTTATTACAAATAGAACNACTGCAGTGGGTTGCCATTTCCTTCTCCAGGGGATCTTCCCAACCCAGGGATCGAACCTGGGTCTCCTGTTTGGTGGGCAGGTGCTTAGAGGTCATTAAGTTATTACAAATAGAACATTAAAATTGGATCACATTTAAGATGGCAGAGGACATGAAACTCCAGCTTGGTTTTATGATTTCTGAAAGGTACTTAGGAAGTTATCTTTTAACAGCTTATGGCTAAATCTTTCCTTTATGTTTTTTCTTCACTAATACATTAGAAGCAAATTCTTCATTTGATATTACTTGAAAGAACTTTAGACTTTTATATAATATTAGATTTATTTCTTATAAAATATAGAGGAGAAGTGTGGAATGAAACTTTGTAATTAATTGCAGAGAAGAATATGACCTCATAAGCACAGAATAAAAATAAATATAACTTATTCTATAACTTTAGGGTTCTACCCCGGGAATACATTTCCACTGCAAATTTTAGTAGACTGGATGTCAAAGAAAAGAGTAGAGGATAAACCTTTATTGAATTATTTTGCTGAAAGATGTAGATTGATTAACTGTATATCTTGATGCTGCTTAATTGATTCTGAGGGAAGAACGCTGTGACCATACTTTAAATAGGGATCCAGAATGTGTTTTATCATGGCTGAAAGGCAGAACATCAGCTCACCACAGTGGAGAAACAATTAATAAATGATTAACTGTGACATCTATGCCAAACCCTAACATCTTCTTAGTCCTCATCCTCCACTTCTACTCAGCAGTTGCTGTAGTTTATCACTACTGCCTTCTCTAAGTCTCTGTTTTGTGTCCCTGTGTCTATTTCTTTTTTGATCTCTTTTTCTGACTCCACTTAATCTTATTATCTTCGCTAAGAATAGAGGCTGTGCAGGTATTTGCTTTCATTTTCTTCTCTATATTCTCAACAATTTCATGATTTCTTCTCTCTTAGCTGTCTTAAGAGCTTATGTTTTCTGAGCTCTGTGTCCCTTTTATAAAATTTCTACTGTATATCTCCAGTTGAATGAAATGTCAGCACCTGGTTCTCAACATTTCCATAACAATATTTGCTCTTTATTCCAGACTTGCCATTCTTCTTCTCCTGGACAATTCCCAGGCCAAGTTGAAAAGTTTTTTACTTTTTCTGTCTCTTTTACTCATCATCTACATCCTCACCATCCCCAGGCTGCCTCTAGCCGTATTCAGTGTATCTTTAACTATTCTTTTTTTTGTTGAGATACATCTCACTTGTCTTCATCTCTTGCCTGAGCTACTGGAAACTTCTCAGTCCCGTTAGTATTGCTGTATCTGGCTTCGCTCTTTCCCTTTAGTATTTGCTACCTATCCTGTTTACCTGTTGCTTTAGCAGTCGTGCCCCATTGCAGAAGGATATGCTCTTTATTCACAGAGCATAAGCATGTCCCGAGTTCTTGTGTTTAACTCCCAAGTTCTGCAAAGTCCTGCATACTTTGCCCCACTTACTTATTCTGATTTTCTAGTCTATTAGCTCTGATACGGATAGCAAAATGATTAGATATATTTGCCCTACCTCTCCCACCTATTTTTTCACATCTTCTACTTTAGATCCTTTTCTCATGGTTTCTTTGCTTCATTTTTATCTATTCTTTAGTGAAACTGCCCTCTTCACTATAAAACTCTTCTCTAAGTAGAAAATATGACTCTATCCTTTGATTTCAAATGTATCTGCTTTTCTGCTATCACATGTTGCCTTCTTTATTCTAAAAGATAAAGGATTATGTCATATTTTTCATATCTCCTGAGGCACTGTCCCTAGCACAGAGGCACAAAACATGTATTTATTAAAGGGACAAATACATACATTTAAAACTTTGATCTCTCTGGGAGCATTCAGGCAACTCTTGAACTTATACTGATTGCTTAAAAATTCTATCTTATAAAAGAGGTACAAATATTCCTTAATTTTAGTGTCGGACAGTGGTTTTGTAAACTGAAAGCTTGGCTTATCACGTATCTTTTCTCATGGTCTTCTTTGCTTCATTTTTATCTATTCTTTAGTGAAATTGCCCTCTTCACTATAAAACTCTTCTCTAAGTAGAAAATATGACTCTATCCTTTGATTTCAAATGTATCTGCTTAGAAATTCATTGTTTTCCTTTTATTAAAAGGATGCATATACATTTGAAATTTGTTTTAAATCAGTCACTCTTTTAGAATTCCTCATTAAGGAGGATCAGAAAAGAACATACTTGATTTTGTTGTTTTGTATCTTGTTTTCAGCTATCATTGTGAAATAGAATAGCATAAAATATCAAGTGGGTTGAATCAAAAAAAGCCTCCCTTGATTTAATGTTACTCACATTTTAGCTTTAAATTGACAAATCCATGGGAAACATGCCTTGTAATATCCAGTAAAGATAATTTTTATAATATCTAAAGAGTATCATACATGGAGTTCAAGTTACATTTTTATCATAGCATCATGTCATTGAGCCATTTTCCATTGTCTATGATTAAAATTTCTTAGGAGGGATGAAATATGCTAGCACTTACATTTCAGAAGTGGATAATGTCACTTGGCAATATACCTCTCTATGAAGACCTTTGGATGTTCAGAAGTTACTGTTAATGTAAGAGGAGTAATTCGCTGAAAGTATTAACTTTTAAAAGTCCTTTGTTCTTTGAAGGTGGTTTCCAGAAGTGCAGAATATTTATTACCAAGGTAATAAAAAAAAACTACTGCCAACTGGTGACAGCAGTGCCAAAATGGAATCTTTTTTCAACTGTGCTGCTACACTTATGACTTTACAGCTGCAAGAACTCGCTTTGGTTTCCATGCAAGATTTCACAGACTTAATTGCACAACCTCCAGTAAGTAAGATTCAGTCATGCTAATATTCACTTACCAATTTATTTTCAGTTCTTTGAGAGTGGATAATTATAACTTTTACCAGTGAGAGATCAGAAAGTATATCTTTAGACCTATTACACTTAACTGTTTTAAAAAAGACTTCCTTGGAGAAGGCAATGGCACCCACTCCAGTACTTTTGCCTGGAAAATCCCATGGACGGAGGAGCCTGGTGGGCTGCATTCCATGGAGTCTCTAGGAGTCGGACAGGACTGAGTGACTTCTCTTTCACTTTTCACTTTCTTGCGTTGGAGAAGGNGCTGTCTTAAGAGCTTATGTTTTCTGAGCTCTGTGTCCCTTTTATAAAATTTCTACTGTATATCTCCAGTTGAATGAAAAGTCAGCACCTGGTTCTCAACATTTCCATAACAGTATTTGCTCTTTATTCCAGACTTGCCATTCTTCTTCTCCTGGACAATTCCCAGGCCAAGTTGAAAAGTTTTTTACTTTTTCTGTCTCTTTTACTCATCATCTACATCCTCACCATCCCCAGGCTGCCTCTAGCCGTATTCAGTGTATCTTTAACTATTCTTTTTTTTGTTGAGATACATCTCACTTGTCTTCATCTCTTGCCTGAGCTACTGGAAACTTCTCAGTCCCGTTAGTATTGCTGTATCTGGCTTCGCTCTTTCCCTTTAGTATTTGCTACCTATCCTGTTTACCTGTTGCTTTAGCAGTCGTGCCCCATTGCAGAAGGATATGCTCTTTATTCACAGAGCATAAGCATGTCCCGAGTTCTTGTGTTTAACTCCCAAGTTCTGCAAAGTCCTGCATACTTTGCCCCACTTACTTATTCTGATTTTCTAGTCTGTTAGCTCTGATACGGATAGCAAAATGATTAGATATATTTGCCCTACCTCTCCCACCTATTTTTTCACATCTTCTACTTTAGATCCTTTTCTCATGGTTTCTTTGCTTCATTTTTATCTATTCTTTAGTGAAACTGCCCTCTTCACTATAAAACTCTTCTCTAAGTAGAAAATATGACTCTATCCTTTGATTTCAAATGTATCTGCTTTTCTGCTATCACATGTTGCCTTCTTTATTCTAAAAGATAAAGGATTATGTCATATTTTTCATATCTCCTGAGGCACTGTCCCTAGCACAGAGGCACAAAACATGTATTTATTAAAGGGACAAATACATACATTTAAAACTTTGATCTCTCTGGGAGCATTCAGGCAACTCTTGAACTTATACTGATTGCTTAAAAATTCTATCTTATAAAAGAGGTACAAATATTCCTTAATTTTAGTGTCGGACAGTGGTTTTGTAAACTGAAAGCTTGGCTTATCACGTATCTTTTCTCATGGTCTTCTTTGCTTCATTTTTATCTATTCTTTAGTGAAATTGCCCTCTTCACTATAAAACTCTTCTCTAAGTAGAAAATATGACTCTATCCTTTGATTTCAAATGTATCTGCTTAGAAATTCATTGTTTTCCTTTTATTAAAAGGATGCATATACATTTGAAATTTGTTTTAAATCAGTCACTCTTTTAGAATTCCTCATTAAGGAGGATCAGAAAAGAACATACTTGATTTTGTTGTTTTGTATCTTGTTTTCAGCTATCATTGTGAAATAGAATAGCATAAAATATCAAGTGGGTTGAATCAAAAAAAGCCTCCCTTGATTTAATGTTACTCACATTTTAGCTTTAAATTGACAAATCCATGGGAAACATGCCTTGTAATATCCAGTAAAGATAATTTTTATAATATCTAAAGAGTATCATACATGGAGTTCAAGTTACATTTTTATCATAGCATCATGTCATTGAGCCATTTTCCATTGTCTATGATTAAAATTTCTTAGGAGGGATGAAATATGCTAGCACTTACATTTCAGAAGTGGATAATGTCACTTGGCAATATACCTCTCTATGAAGACCTTTGGATGTTCAGAAGTTACTGTTAATGTAAGAGGAGTAATTCGCTGAAAGTATTAACTTTTAAAAGTCCTTTGTTCTTTGAAGGTGGTTTCCAGAAGTGCAGAATATTTATTACCAAGGTAATAAAAAAAAACTACTGCCAACTGGTGACAGCAGTGCCAAAATGGAATCTTTTTTCAACTGTGCTGCTACACTTATGACTTTACAGCTGCAAGAACTCGCTTTGGTTTCCATGCAAGATTTCACAGACTTAATTGCACAACCTCCAGTAAGTAAGATTCAGTCATGCTAATATTCACTTACCAATTTATTTTCAGTTCTTTGAGAGTGGATAATTATAACTTTTACCAGTGAGAGATCAGAAAGTATATCTTTAGACCTATTACACTTAACTGTTTTAAAAAAGACTTCCTTGGAGAAGGCAATGGCACCCACTCCAGTACTTTTGCCTGGAAAATCCCATGGACGGAGGAGCCTGGTGGGCTGCATTCCATGGAGTCTCTAGGAGTCGGACAGGACTGAGTGACTTCTCTTTCACTTTTCACTTTCTTGCGTTGGAGAAGGAAATGGCAACCTACTCCAGTGTTCTTGCCTGAAGAGTTCCAGGGACGGGGGTGCCTGGTGGGCTGCCGTCTCTGGGGCCGCACAGAGTCGGACACGACTGAAGCGACTTGGCAGTAGCAGTAGCAGCAGCAGTGTCAACCTACATGTGTAGAATATATTATTATTATTATATTAATGAGGTTAGTGGGAATAAGTGAAAATTCCCATCATTGGGAAATTTGGGTCATGATGACTGGAGAAGATTTCTTCAAATAACTCTTTTCTTACTGTAAGAAGGTCCTGATACAGGGTGAGCAGTCTGGGAATTTGGATATTCTCCTCTTGGGCTTCTTCTTGCATGATTCTAGAGCCCCACTGCTATACATATCTTCCTTTTCCTGGCATCTTGACCCTATAGTAAATACCAGCAAGTCTAGCTGGGAATGGCTCTTATCTTTTTTGGGACAGCTCCTCCTTGGGTTAACTGTCTAGGTGGTGAGAGGAAGGGTGTATTTCTACTGGGACCAGTGCCCTCCTTAGTCTCTCACAATTGATATGCATATTTATGGATACTTTATAATATATATATTTTATATAATTTCTTTGTTGTAGGATTCTATTAGAGCCTTTGAACATCCAGGTTTTGTCATGAGGCTGATTCTTGATAATGACACCATTAAGTTTGAACCTGATTTCAATGATTATACAGACATTCTTCTAAATGTTTATGATGTCATGATTAAAGCTGTGAATTTTGTGCCAAGAGTTGAGACAAAATTGTATTCCAAATGGGTAAGTAGCAATGATATTCTGATTGCTTGAATTTGCATGACAGTATTTCCTTCAAATAACTCCTAGAAGGTATAGACTGGTATCCTCGCTTAACGGAATATAAATGACTTAATCACATTGGCTTATAAGGCAGTTTTGCTTGAAAACATACTATTTTCCCATTAGCTTCTCTTTAATACCAGTTTCTTAGACCAGTCTTTCATTGAACTCAGCTGAAAACTTTCTGAGGGGGAAAAATTAAAGTTGTGATCAGGTCTGGCTTCCCTCCTCTCTTTGGCCAAATATCTAGCAACATTCTGCTGAACTACAATATTTCAACAGTATTTATTGCAATCTAGTATCTAAAATGAGAATGTCTGAAAATTCATTTACTTAAAAGCTTTTCAAGTTTCCTGAGTCCAACCATTAGCTTTCTTTTTCCTTTTTTATTTTTTAAATATAAGTATTTCATGCATAAAAAGAGTACAGGACTCTCTAAAGTTTTAAAGCTAATGTTTAAAGTTTTAAGTAGTAATAAAGTTAACACCTTCATGCCTTCAATCTAACTCATACAATGTGACCTTTAAGCTCTGCCCCTCAGTTTTCCTTCCCTGTTCATAGTTCTTTTCTTTCTACCTTCTAGCAAAGGATTCACTATCTTGCATTTTATAGTTATTATTCCAAATTTTTAAAGATAAATTTATCAATACACAGCTGCATATTAAATTTCTTTTTAGTTTTTCCATATTGTTGTATAGATGGAGTCATCTTATAATGGGTCCATGACTTGTTTTATTTTACTTAACATTGTGATTGTGATATTATTCATTTAGAGAATATTATCGTCTCCATAGATCTAACTTTTTTATTTTTATTTTCTCAGGGCCCATTAACTTTTTTTTCAACTAAGCCTGATCATTTTTGATAGTCTCTTGTACTTAGTTATATATTCATTACTATTCTCTGTTTGCCAATCTGAGTCCTGCTCCTGGTGGTTTATTTCTGTAAGTTCTTTTCCTTTATTACTATGGCCTTGTACAATTGAGAACTTTATGCAGGACGTCTTTGAGGCCTTGATTTGAATTGGTTCCTCTGGAATTTGCATACTGATAGGTGCTGTTTAGGCCCCTGCAGACCCAATAACCTTTCAGACAAAATTTTTGCCTGAGGATTTGGTGGACAATACTGATAGTATGAACATTTTCCCAAATCTGTATGAGAACAGGTTTGTGGTTATAAATTCTTAAGACAACCACCCTTTTTCTTCTCCACTGAAAAACAAGGTCCAGATAAGACATTTTCTCTTTATTGCCCCCTCAACTTGCAGCATTCTGAAATTTATGTCCTGAGAACCCTCATTTTGAGGTTGTGTCACCTCTCAGTGTTCCTGGTTTTCTGTGGGGATACCAGTTATGACTTCCCACCTTACTTATTTTATGATGAATATTAATAAGATTCACATTGTTGTTGTTCAGTCACTAAGTCATATCCAATTCTTTGTGACCCCATGGACTGCAGTACACCAGGCTTACCTGACCTTCACTATCTATCAGAATTGCTCAAACTCATGTCCATTGCGAGTCTGTGATGCTATCCAATGATCTCATCCTCTGTTGCCACCTTCTCCTCCTGCCCTCAATCTTTCCCAGCATCAGGGTCTTTTCCAGCGAGCCAGTTCTTTGCTTTAAGTGGCCAAAGTACTGGAGCTTCAGCTTCAGCATCAGTTCTTCCAGTGAATATTCAGGACTGATTTCCTTTAGGACTGACTGGTTTGATCTCCTTGCAATCCAAGGGGCTCTCAAGAGTCTTCCTCAGCACCACAGTTCAAAAGCATCAGTTCTCCGGCACTCAGCTGTCTTTAGGGTCAAACTCTCACATCCATACATGACTACTGAAAAAACTATAGCTTTGACTATAGGGACCTTTGTTAGTAAAGTCTGTGCTTTTTAATACACTCTCTAGGTTTATCATAGCTTTTCTTCTCAGGAGCAAGCATCTTTTAATTTCATGGATACAGTCAGTGTCCACAGTGGTTTTGGAGCCCAAAAAAATAAAATTTGTCACAGTTTCCACTTTTTTCGCCATCTACTTGCCATGAAGTTATGGTACCAGATACTGTGATCTTCGTTTTTTGAATATTGAGTTTTAAGCCAGCTTTCCACCTTCATCGAGAGACTCTTTAGTTCCACTTCACTTTCTGCCATTAGAGTGGTATCATATGCATATATAAGGTTGTTGATATTTCTCCTGGGCAATCTTGATTCCAGTTTGTGATTCATCCAGCCTGGCATTTCGAATGATATACTGTGCATATAAGTTAAATAAGCAGGGTGACAATATACAGCCTTGACTATCAATACACAGCTGCATATTAAATTTCTTTTTAGTTTTTCCATATTGTTGTATAGATGGAGTCATCTTATAATGGGTCCATGACTTGTTTTATTTTACTTAACATTGTGATTGTGATATTATTCATTTAGAGAATATTATCGTCTCCATAGATCTAACTTTTTTATTTTTATTTTCTCAGGGCCCATTAACTTTTTTTTCAACTAAGCCTGATCATTTTTGATAGTCTCTTGTACTTAGTTATATATTCATTACTATTCTCTGTTTGCCAATCTGAGTCCTGCTCCTGGTGGTTTATTTCTGTAAGTTCTTTTCCTTTATTACTATGGCCTTGTACAATTGAGAACTTTATGCAGGACGTCTTTGAGGCCTTGATTTGAATTGGTTCCTCTGGAATTTGCATACTGATAGGTGCTGTTTAGGCCCCTGCAGACCCAATAACCTTTCAGACAAAATTTTTGCCTGAGGATTTGGTGGACAATACTGATAGTATGAACATTTTCCCAAATCTGTATGAGAACAGGTTTGTGGTTATAAATTCTTAAGACAACCACCCTTTTTCTTCTCCACTGAAAAACAAGGTCCAGATAAGACATTTTCTCTTTATTGCCCCCTCAACTTGCAGCATTCTGAAATTTATGTCCTGAGAACCCTCATTTTGAGGTTGTGTCACCTCTCAGTGTTCCTGGTTTTCTGTGGGGATACCAGTTATGACTTCCCACCTTACTTATTTTATGATGAATATTAATAAGATTCACATTGTTGTTGTTCAGTCACTAAGTCATATCCAATTCTTTGTGACCCCATGGACTGCAGTACACCAGGCTTACCTGACCTTCACTATCTATCAGAATTGCTCAAACTCATGTCCATTGCGAGTCTGTGATGCTATCCAATGATCTCATCCTCTGTTGCCACCTTCTCCTCCTGCCCTCAATCTTTCCCAGCATCAGGGTCTTTTCCAGCGAGCCAGTTCTTTGCTTTAAGTGGCCAAAGTACTGGAGCTTCAGCTTCAGCATCAGTTCTTCCAGTGAATATTCAGGACTGATTTCCTTTAGGACTGACTGGTTTGATCTCCTTGCAATCCAAGGGGCTCTCAAGAGTCTTCCTCAGCACCACAGTTCAAAAGCATCAGTTCTCCGGCACTCAGCTGTCTTTAGGGTCAAACTCTCACATCCATACATGACTACTGAAAAAACTATAGCTTTGACTATAGGGACCTTTGTTAGTAAAGTCTGTGCTTTTTAATACACTCTCTAGGTTTATCATAGCTTTTCTTCTCAGGAGCAAGCATCTTTTAATTTCATGGATACAGTCAGTGTCCACAGTGGTTTTGGAGCCCCAAAAAATAAAATTTGTCACAGTTTCCACTTTTTTCGCCATCTACTTGCCATGAAGTTATGGTACCAGATACTGTGATCTTCGTTTTTTGAATATTGAGTTTTAAGCCAGCTTTCCACCTTCATCGAGAGACTCTTTAGTTCCACTTCACTTTCTGCCATTAGAGTGGTATCATATGCATATATAAGGTTGTTGATATTTCTCCTGGGCAATCTTGATTCCAGTTTGTGATTCATCCAGCCTGGCATTTCGAATGATATACTGTGCATATAAGTTAAATAAGCAGGGTGACAATATACAGCCTTGTTGTACTCCTTTCTCAATTTTGAACCAGTCCATTGTTCCATATCTCGTTCTAACTGTTGCTTCTTGACCTGCATATGTTTCTCAGGAGATAGGTAAGGTGCTCTGGTATTCCCATCTCTTTAAGAATTTTCCACAGTTTGTTGTGATCCACATAGCCAAAGGCTTTCATGTAGTCAATGAAGCAGCAGTAGATGTTTTTCTGGAATTCCCTTGGTTTCTCTGTGATCCAATGGATGTTGGCTACTTGAGCTCTGGTTCCTCTGTCTTTTCTAAAGCCAGGTTGTTTATCTAAAAGTTCTTGGATCATGTACTATGGAAGCATAGGTTGAAGAATTTTGAGCATTACCCTTCTAGCCTGTGAAATGAGTGCAATTGTGTGGTAGTTTGAACATTATTTGGCATTGCCTTTTTTGGGGATTGGAATGAAAACTGACCTTTTCCAGTCCTGTGGCCACTGCTGCGTTTTCCAAATTTGCTGGCATATTGAGTGTAGCATTTTAACAGCATCATCTTTTAGGATTTGAAATAGCTAAATCACCTCCACTAGCTTTGTTTGTAGTAATGCTTTCTAAGGCCCACTTGACTTCACATTGCAGGATGTCTGGCTCTAGGTGAGTAACCACACCATTGTGGTTATCTGGGTTGTTAAGACCTTTTTTGTATATTTCTTCTGTGTGTTCTTACCACCTCTTCTTACTCTCTTCTGCTTCTGTTAGTTCCTTGTCATTTCTGTCCTTTATTGTGCCCATCTTTGCATGAAATGTTCTCTTGGTATTTCCAATTTTCTTGGAGAGATCTCCAAGTCTTTGCCATTCTATTGTTCTCTATTTTTTTTTTTTTTTTTGCATTTTTCACTTAAGAAGGTTTTATCTCTTCTTGCTATTCTCTGGAATTCTGCATTCAGTTGCGTGTCAGTTCAGTTCAGTCGCTCAGTCATGTCCAACTCTTTGCAACCCCATGAATCGCAGCATGTCAAGCCTCCCTGTCCATCACCAACCCCCCGGAGTTCACTCAGACTCGTGTCCATCGAGTCCGTGATGCCATCCAGCCATCTCATCCTCGGTCNAAGTGAATGATCACACCATCATGTTTATCTGGGTCATGAAGATCTTTTTTGTATTCTTGCAACCTCTTCTATATATCTTTTGATTCTGTTAGGTCCATACCATTTCTGTCCTTTATTGAGCCAGTCTTTGCCTGAAGTGTTCCCTTGGTGTCTCTGATTTTCTTGAAGAGAAATTATGCGGGAGTTTGAACATGCTTTGGTATTGCCTTTCTTTAGAATTGGAATGAAAACGGACCTTTTCCAGTCCTATGGCCACTGCTACATAGTCTTTTCCATTCTGTTGTTTTCCTCTATTTCTTTGCAGTGATCACTGAGGAAGGCTTTCTTATCTCTCCTTGCTAATCTTTGGAACTCTGCATTCAAGTGGGTATATATTTCCTTTTCTCCTTTGCTTTTTGCTTCTCTTCTTTTCACAGCTATTTGTAAAGACTCCTCAGACAGCCATTTTGCTTTTTTGCATTTTTTTCCCTTGGGGATGATCTTGATCCCTGTCTCCTATACAGTGTCATGAACTTCCATCCATAGTTCTTCAGGCACCCTGTCTATCAGATCTAGTTCCTTAAATATGTTTCTTACTTCCACTGTATAATCATAAGATATTTGATTTAGGGCGCTGGAGCAAACAGCATCTGTGCGGTGCTGGAGTGAGCCACCATGAGATACCCTATGTCCAAGGTCAGGAGCCACAGCTGCGCTTCACCAGAGCAACAGTGAGGAGATACTGCACGTCCAAGTTCAGAGAAACCCCAGTAAGATGGTAGGCACTGAAGCGGCTGTGAGGAGATACCCCATGCCCAAGGGCAAAGGAGAAGCCCAGGCCAGATGGTAGGAGGGCCAAATTGGCATTTAAAATCAAACCCCATCACTGCCAGAGACACTCAGAGGGCTCACACAAACCTTGTGTGCACCAGGACTCCACAGAGACTGAGAGAGAACTGTGTTTGAGCATCTCCTGTGGAGGTACGGGTCAGCAGTGGCCTGCCACAGGGGCAGGGGTTCTGGCTGCAGCAGACTTGGGTATGGCATAAGCCCTCTTGGAGGAGGTCGCCATTAACCCCACCATAGAGCTGCCAGACTTACACAGAACTGGGAAACAGACTCTTGGAGGGCACAAACAGAACCTTGTGTGCAGCAGGACCCAGGAGACAGGAGCAATGACCCCCCAGGAGACTAACCCAGACTTGCCTGTGAGTGTCCAGGAGTCTCCGGGGCGGCATGCGTTGGTGGTGGCCTGCTGCAGGGTTGGGGCACAGAGTGCAGCAGTGCACGCATGAGACCTTTTGAAGGAGGTCACCATTATCTTCATTACCTACACCATAGTTTGGCTCCAGGTAAATAGAAAGGGAATACAGCTCTACCCATCAACAGAAAATTGGATTAAAGATTTACTAAGCATGATCTAAACAAGACCCAGTTTTCCCCTCAATCAGTCTCTCCCATCAGGAAGCTTTCACAAGCCTCTAATCTTTCACCATCAGAGGGCAGACAGACTGAAAACCACAATCACAGAAAACTAACCAATCTAATCACATGGACCACAGCTTAGTCTAACTCAATGAAGCTATGAGCCTGCCATGTAGGGCCATCCAAGATGGACAGGTCATGGTGGAGAGGTCTGACAAAATGTGGTCCACTGGAGAAGGGAATAGCAAACCACTGCAGTTTTCTTGCCTTGAGAACCCCATGAACAGTATGAAAAGGCAAAAAGATAGGACACTGAAAGAGGAACTCCCCAGGTCGGTAGGTGCCCAATATGCTACTGGAGATCAGTGGAAAAAGAGCTCCAGAAAAAGTGAAGAGACAGCCAAAGCAAAAGCAATACCCAGTTGTGGATGTGACTGGTGATGGAAGCAAGGTCTGATGCTGCAAAGGGCAATATTGCATAGGAACCTGGAACGTTAGGTCCATTAATCAAGGCGAATTGGAAGTGGTGAAACGAGAGATAGCATGAGTGAATGTCAACATTTTAGGAATCAGTGAACTAACATGGACTGGAATGTGTGAATTTAACTCGGATCACCATTATATCTACTACCATGGGCAAGAATACCTTAGAAGAAATGGAGTAGCTGTCATGGTCAACAAAAGAGTCCAAAATGCAGTACTTAGATGCAATCTCAAAAATGACAAAATGGTCTTTGTTCGTTTCCAAGACAAACCATTCAATATCATGGTAATCCAAGTCTATACCCTGAGCAGTAATGCTGAAGAAGCTGAAGTTGAGAGGTTCTATAAAGACCTAGAAGACCTTGTAGAACCAACACCTAAAAAGATGTCCTTTTCATTATAGGGGACTGGAACGCAAAAGTAGGAAGCCAAGAAACACCTGGAGTAACAGGGAAGTTTGGCTTTGGTGTACAGAATGAAGCAGGGCAAAGAGAATGCACTGGTTATAGCAAACACCCTCTTCCAACAACACAAGAGAAGACTACACGTGGACAAATCTGGTCAACATCGAAATCAGATTGATTACATGCTTTGTAGCCAAACATGGAGAAGCTCTATACAGTCAACAGAAACAAGACTGGGAGCTGACTGTGGCTCAGATCATGAACTCCCTACTGCCTTTTCTAGACTTTTGTACAAACGGAATGATTAAGTGTGCATTCTTTCGGGTTTTAGCTACTTGGTATAATGATTTTGAGTGTCCTTCATATTGGGCATGCTGTTGTTCTGTCACTAAGTCATGTCCAACTCTCTGTGACCCCATGGACTATGGCACACCAGGCTTCTCTGTCATTCAGTGTCACTTCATAGCATCAGTCCTTCCAATGAATATTCAGGGTTGATTTCCTTTAGGATTGACTGACTTGATCTCCTTGCTGTCCAAGGGACTCTCAAGAGTCTTCTCCAGTACCACAATCCAAAAGCATCAGTTCTTTGGTGCTCGGCCTTCTTTATGGTCCAACTCTCACATCTATACATGAGTGCTAGAAAAACCATAGTGACTGTATTGACCTTTGTCAGCGGAGTGATGACTTTGCTTTTTAATACACTAAGTTTGTCATAGCTTTCTTTCTAAGGAGGAGCATCTTTTAATTTCGTGGCTGCAGTCACTGTCTGCAGTGTTGTGTGTATCAGTAGATTGTTCCTTCTCATTGTTGTTTACTAGCTTTTCTATATGGGGGATCTGACAAGACCAAGAGATTGATATAGCAAGAACCTAGCGTCTTGTCATTTTTTTTTTGTTTTTTTAGGTAAAACTAAAAGAATTTGAAAGGATTTTTGAATGAAACAGAACAGTTCAAGTGTGTACAGAGCTGTCCCTGGCTGCCACGGGCACCCTCACAGGGGCCTGCGTTTGCATGGATTTTCCACACTTTGTAAATCCGTTCACCATTCACAAGTTCATAGACACTTGTAAATATTATGTCTAGCTTTTGTCACAAACTCAACCTTTGTGTGTAATGTCTTTGTGTGGCTATATGTTTCCATTTCTCTTTGGGAGATATTTAAGAATGCTAATGGTGGATTGGAATGTAAGTGCATGCTTTACTTTTTAAGACATTGCAAAGCTGTTTTCTAAAGAATCTGTATCATTTTACAATCCTGCGAGCAATTTATGAAAGTTGTAGTTGCTCCACATCCTCATCAACATTTGCTGTTATAAATCTTCTGAATTTTAGCCTTACTGTTGTTTTTAATTGACATTACCCTATGAACAATGATGATTGCATCTATTTATATACCTTTTTGTCATTTGTATATCATTTGTGAAGTTTCTATTCAAACCTTTTGCCTGTATTTAATTTATTCATTAATTTCTTCCTGAATTTTACGAATTGTTTATATACGTGTCTGACTCTATCCAACCCCATAGACAGCAGCCCACCAGGCTCCCCCGTCCCTGGGATTCTCCAGGCAAGAACACTGGAGTGGGTTGCCATTTCCTCCTCCAATATTCTGGATAGAAGTTCTATATCAGATATATATGAGTTTCAAATTTTTTCCTGCTCTGTAACTTTATTTTAATTTTTTTACTTTTTTTTCATTATTTTTTAAAATTTATTTTTATTGGTTTTTAATTGGAAGATAATTGCTATAAAATGTTGTGTTGGTTTATGCCATACAACAGTGTGAATCAGCATCAGTATATATCCCCTCCCTCTGGAGCCTCCCTGCCTCCCCATCATTCCATCCCACCCCTCCAGGACGTTACGGAGCACCAGGTAGAGCTCCGTGTGTTGTATAGCAGCTTCCCACTAGCTATTTCACACATGGTAATGTATATTCAGTGCTACTCTCTCAGTTTGTCCCACCCTCTCCTTCCCTCACTGTGTCTACAAGTCCATTCTCTCTGTCTGCATCTCTAGTCTTGCCCTGCAGATATGTTCATCAGTATCATCTTTATTGATTCCAGGGATATGATTTAATATGCAATATTTGTTTTTCTCTTTCTGACTTACTTCATGCTGTACAAGCTCTAGGTTTGTCTACCTCAGTTCAACTGACTCAAATTTGTTCCTTTTAATGACTGAGTAATATTCCATTGTATATATGTATCACATCTTTTTATGCTTTTTTCTGTTGATGGACATCTAGGTTGCTTCTGTGTTTTAGCTATTGTAAATAGCGCTGCAGTGAACATTGAGTTACATGTGTCTTTTTGAATTGTGGTTTTTCTCTGGATGTATGCCCAGGAGTAGGATTGCTGGCTCATATGGTAGCTGTATTTTTAGTTTTTTAAGGAACCTTTATACCATTCTCCCTAGCGGTTGTATCAGTTTACATTCCCACCAACACTGTTGGAGGGTTTTGTTTTCTCAGCACACTTTCCAGCATTTATTGTTTATAGACTTTTAGATGAAGGCCAGTCTGACTGGGGTGAAGTGATACCTCTCACTGTAGTTTTGATTTACATTTCTCTAATAACGAGCAATGTTGAGCACTTTTTCATGTGTTTGTTGGCCATCTGTCTGTCTTCTTTGGAAAAAATATGTGTTTGGGTCTTCCACTCATTTTTTCACTGGGTTGTTTGTTTTTCTGATACTGAGCTGCATGAACTGCTTGTATATTTTGGAGGTTAATCCTTCGTCAGTTGCTTCATTTGCAGTTCTTTGTTTCTTTGGAAGTTCAGTTCAGTTGCTCAGTTGTGTCCAACTCTTTGCTACCCCCATGAACTGCAGCACGCCAGGCCTCCCTGTCCATCACCAACTGCCGGAGTCTATCCAAACCCATGTCCATTGAGTCAGTGATGCCATCCAACCATCTCATCCTTTCTTGTCCCCTTCTCCTCCTGCCCTCAGTCTTTCCCAGCATCAGGGTCTTTCCCAATGAGTCAGGTCTTTGCATCAGATGGCTAAAGTATTGGAGTTTTAGCTTCACCATCAGTCCTTCCAATGAACACCCAGGATTGATTTCCTTTAGGATGGACTGGTTGGATCTCCTTGTAGTCCCAGGGACTCTTAAGAGTCTTCTCCAACAGAATTTTAAAATTACAGTTACTAAAATTTATCATTGTTTTTTCTGATGGTACTTTATGTTGACCTATTTCTGGAAATTTTGCCTGCCTTGAAGATTTTCTCATAAAAGTTTTTATAGTTTTAGATTTCCTTTTTAGGTAAATAATATGTTTCAAGGTACTTTTTCTTACGTAGTTGTTCAGTTGTGTCTGACTCTGCAATCTCATCTCATTTGTATAAAATCAATTGACCTTCCAAGAATGTGTCTATTTCTGGACTCTCTAGTCTGTTTCATTGCTACCTCTATGAATATCACATTGTCTTATTAATGTGTACTCATAATAAGTTTCAAAAACTGGTAGTAGTATTTCTGCAGCTTTTTTTTTTTTTTCAGAATTGTCCTTTGAATTTCCATATACATTTTAAAATCAGTTTATCAATTTATCTGAAAAGTCTGATAGGATTTTGATTGGAATTATATTGAATCTATAGATTAATTAGAAAAGATTCTCCATCTTAAAAATAAGTCTTTTGATCCATATTTTTAGAAATCCTTAAATTCTATTATTGATTCTAGGTAGTTTTCAATTTATAGGTCTTACACCTATTTTATTACATTTAATGTATTTAATTATTTTCTGAAAAATGGAATTTAGAAATTTTTATTTTATTTTATTTTATTTTTTACTTTAACTACAAAATAATTTATTAAACACAGCTTCAGCTTCCTATATACAAGCGCACATACTCCTGACTACCGTAGCTAGGGGACCCTTTTCTTCTCCCTTGCTTTGCGAACCTCTTCTATCAGATCTTTAAGGTACTGGATCTCCTTGGCCAAGGAATCTGCCTTCTCTTTCAGAGCCTCATTCTTTTTTTCTAGCTCTTTACATTCCCCAGTCAGGGCCTCCTGTTCTGCCCTCTTCTTCTGGCGGTACCTAGTGGCTGCTGTCTTGTTCTGCTCCATTTTCTTCAGCTTCTTATCTAGTTTCTCACCCTTTACTTTTGCTGCTACCATCTTCTCTCCAGGAGGATCGTAGGGTTTGGGGCGGGAAGAGCCACTGAGGGCACCTGGAGATAGCAGGCCCTTATTTGGAGAGCCCCTGGAGGTGGAGGGGCTATGCTGGGGAGAGCCCAGAGAGGAGTCAGGGCTCATACAGATGCCACTATCGTTATCTGAGGGGGCATCCTCCTCCTTTATGCACTGAGGGATCACAGTAATGGAAGTGGTGGAGTCTGGCTTGCTATCTCCTTCCGAGATAACCACTTCACTGCATAGCTCTAAACTAAAGGAATGATCTGGAGTGGAAGACAGGGCCCCTGGGGAAGGGGGAAGAGGTTGCAAGAAAGTGAGGGGGGCACCCTGGTCAACTGTTGGTAAACTTTCTGGAAGATGGCCAATTGGGTTCACTATCTCTGGGGGCTCCTTGTTAGTCTCCTGGAGTAGGGGATCAAAGAGATCACACGTGTCATCCAACGTGGCCAAGAGCTCATCTGGCATGGTTTCCAGGTCATCTATACTCAACAGGGTATCATTAAAATCAAACTCCTTCAAATCCATTTTCTCCACCATCCAATCTGTCCCGGAGAAAGCATCCTCTGGAAAAGATAAGAAGTTGGAACAAACTTGAATCAAACGTAGAAGCCCCGTTATCACCAGATCCCACGAGCAGATTAAAAACAAAAATTCCTCCTTACCCTTGCTGTTGTCTGAGAAACTGACCAACCCATCCACAGCCAGCCATTCGGAGGAGCCTGCCTTAGCCTTGTCGCAGGAGAACCCATGAGGTTTGAAGTGCTTGGCCACCTCCAGGTAGTCATCTAGGAGACCTAGGCTCTCTTCAGCCCCCAAACCCGACTGGTCGAAGGGGGACACGAAGTCCCCCACGAACACCTCGCTGCTCAGGAAGCTCATCTCGGCCATGTTGCGAGGTTTTGGTGTTTAATTCGAGGAATGTGCTTAATTCGAAGGTGTCTTTGTCGGTTACAGCAAGGCTGCTGCTGAATGCCGTGAAAAGCCTGTATAACAATTAGAAACCAAGTCCCATTAGAAATCAGGTGGTCCGAAAATTTCATCTTCTCATCCATTAGGCAGGATGACCAAATCAGAACTCCACTCCACGTTGAAAACAGGGACGACCACGTGGCCCCAAGGCCATAGTGTCACCCTTCTATGAGGCCGCACAAGATGGACGCCCGGNTTTCAGCTTTAGCATCATTCCTTCCAAAGAAATCCCAGGGTTGATCTCCTTCAGAATGGACTGGTTGGATCTCCTTGCAGTCCAAGGGACTCTCAAGAGTCTTCTCCAACACCACAGTTCAAAAGCATTGATTCTTCGGCGCTCAGCCTTCTTCACAGTCCAACTTTCACATCCATACATGACTACTGGAGAGTATCTTTCCCTTTCTCTTTTACCTATTGTATCTCTTCTTTCCTCAGCTATATGTAAGGTCTCCTCAGACTACCACTTTGCCTTCTTGCATTTCTTTTTCTTCAGACTGGTTTTGGTCACCACCTCCTGTACAGTGTTATGAACCTCCACCCACAGTTCTTCAGGCACTCTATCTACCAGATCTAATCCCTTGAATCTATTCATCATCTACACTGTATAATCATAAGGGATTTGATTTAGATCATACCTGAATGTCCTAATGGTTTGCCCTACTTTCTTCAATTTAATCCTGAATTTTGTAATAAGGAGCTCATGATCTGAGCCACAGTCAGCTCCTGGTCTTTTTGTTGTTGTTGTTGTTGGCTGTATACAGCTTCTCCATCTTCAGATTGATTGTATTCTTTGCAGTCAATTTCATTGTTGATCATCTGGTGATGTCCATGTGTAGAGTAGTCTTTTGTGTTGTAGGAAAAGGGTGTTTGATATGAGAGTGTGTTTTCTTGACAAAACTCCCTTAGCCTTTGCCCTGCTTCATTTTGTACTCCATGGCCAAACTTGCCTGTTACTCCAGAAATCTCTTGATTTTCTCCTTTTGCATTCAATTCCCTATGATGAAAGTGATACCCTTTTTTGGTGTTAGTTCTAGAATGACTTGTAGGTCTTCATAGAATCATTTAATTTCAGCTTCTTCAGCATTAGTGGTTGGGGCATAGATTTGGATTTCTATGATGCTGAATGGTTTGCCTTCGAAACCAATCAAGATTGTTCTGTAGTTTTTGAGATTGCACTCAAGTACTGCATTTTGGATTCTTTTTTTGAGTATGAGGGCTCCTCCATTTCTTCTAAAAGACTCTTGTCCATGGTAATAAATATAATGGAATCAGTAAACTAAAACGGACAAGCTTCACATTAGACCCAACAATTTCACATTGCATAAATTTTATAATATGTATTTATTTATCCTAAAGTTCTTTTTCAGAAAGGATGACACCAAACATCTACTGTGCCCCAAGAGCAGGGTTGAGATGATAGTGAAGGTGGTGGGATTCACTAATGTTCTCATGAAGCATCTAGTTCTTAAAAAGTGTGATTTCCTGAAATGTCCACTAGGGGACATAGTAGGCAAATGCACCCTGGATACCTGAACAAATTACCCAGTTCGCTGAGGAATCATTTGGTATTATCAGTTTAAAAGCTGTAGGATATTCACTACTGGCAATGATTTTTATTTGTGATAGTTAAAATCCCTTCTCTGGAAAACAGGCAGAGAGAGAGAGAGAGAGAGAGAGTGTGTGTGTGTGTGTGTGTGTGTGTATTTAAAGTGTATCTTGGTTCAAGATAATAAACCATATTTGCACATTTACTTGTCGAGATTTGTTTGCTTATTTAAAATTATTGTCTGATAACATTCTTGCCCATGTTATTCTAACGGTGGTAGCAGAATGCAAATTTTGCAACTAGGGATTTTAGTCTGTTCTAGTTGCTGTTCACAGAATCAAAACTCAGGGTCCAATCAATGAGTAAACAGTCTTTCTTTGTTCCAGATAGATTACTCCTCAAGGTGACTAAGTATTGTGATCAAAGACTACAATCAAATGACATTGAGCTGACTTATTAAAAAAAAAAAAGTACAATGCAAGCACTACCTTTTAAGCTAGCATATACAGTTGCACAAATAAAATGTGGATTTTGCTGTTTTGATATTCTAATTCTTAATTTGTGCATGTTCTCAAGTGACTGCTCTTTCACCCATACAGAAAAACAAAACACACCTAGATAGCCTCTAAGAAAAACAAAACATTATATGAAACCTAGATATTTAAAATATGCTGTGATTAGACTGAATTTTCTTCTGTAGACATAGCTTAGAAAAATCAGAGTACCTTGAGAGTAAAAAGACAATATGCTAAGATGGGCATTTTTACATAGCTAAATGATATGGCGTGCTTACCTGGTGGCTCAGCCATCAAGAATTCGCCTGCAATGCAGGAGATGTGTCTTTGATCTCTGTGCCAGAGCTATCCCCTGGAGAAAGCATACTCACTCTTGCCTGGGAAATCCCATGGACAGAGGAGCCTGGCAGGCTCATGATCTTGCAAAAGAGCTGGACATGACTTCAGTGAGTAAACAGCACAGCACAAACGATATGGCTACCTTAATTTAAGATACTTTTAATGACTCATATAGTTTTTATCCCTTTGTTTAGGAAAGTAAGTCTAAACCAGCAATCTTGAAGCCAATAATTCTGAATGAAATTGTCGAAGCTCACAAAGAAAAGATTAAGGAGGTGGTCATGCGTGAGAGCGTGGCACCCATTGGGCACCTCAGATTTTATGACAAGTATGATTTTTTAATCACCAGAAAAGCTGAGCAAGATGCTGATGCTTTCCTTGCAGAAAATCATCATTATGAGAGAATAATACAAGAAATTCGCAAATACCAAAAACTCATAGAGGATATACAATACACATCTAGAAAGGTAAATCACCCATTTTGCACAGCTGTTCTTTGTACCTAGTGATCTTTTCCCTGGTTTATTAGCATGTATTTCTACAGTGTACAGTGAAAGAATTAGACCATTATCATCAACAGATAATTTCCGGGGCTTTTCTATATGCCAGGCATGTGGTAAGCCCTGGTTGTATGGAAACAGACAAAGCACCAGATTCTTCTGCTTAGAGAGCTGAAAGTCTACCCTGCAAGCCTGACTTTTAAATACTTTCTTTAATTTGACCCATCAAAAATATCAAGAACTAATTTTTTAAATTGCTTTGGTGTTTTTAAATACTTTGGAAAATAATGGTAATTATACCAAAATGTGGTTACTTCTGTTTGGTAGAAGACTGGTAATTAAATATTTTCTACTTTTGTTCTTTTTAAAATATTTTCCAAAATTACTACCATGAACATTCATTACTTTTTGTACAGAGCAAATATAACATTTAAATCTTGCACTGTCTATATAGCAATAACTTAGTTCTCTGAAGTTTTTATATCCATTATTGTCCTGAAATAGAATTGGCTTAAGATATACTATTCAAGGAGATTTACTGAAAAGATAGTGGTAGAGTATTTAAAAAAACCCAGCCTACATCATGTTAAAAAAAAATTGTATTAGATCATACACACAAAATCAATATTGTGGAAAAGGCAAAATTGTGGGAATCATTTATGTCATTTCATGTTTATTAAACTTTTAATACCCAACATTGCAGACTGTTCGTTTAGGAATGTTTGAAGTGCGCTGTGAGGAATTAATCAGAGCTTTGGTGAAGCGAGCAGATGTCATTTGTGGAAAACTTATTGCTAAAATGTTCAGAGATCATCAGGAAGTAAATACAAGGTACTGTGTGTAATACTTTTATTTGGTGGTGGGGGGGGTGCGGTTTAAATAGAATCAACTGTCACCTAAAGTACTGGATAAAGCAGTGTCATAAATGACCTAAAAGAAAGATAAAGCCAAACTTATTTCTACTTGAATCTACTGAGTGTCTTTTTTTCACCATGAATATGTCTTCCCTGTTGTCTGAATTAAGGTAGTATTAAAATGCATTTACATTTCTTTTGTACAAGTCATGTGGACATTATCTAACTTCACATTTTTAAGTTTGTGTAATCAGTACACAGAGTGAGTTTTCAAAGTGGATATTCAAAGTAGTTGTCAAGGATCCCAAATTTGGAACATCATTTTACTGTAATTACCCTTCATGTCCATGGGAACATGTTATCTTAACTACAAACTCATTTGTTGTTCAACCTGGAGATTTTAAGGAAAACTAACTCTTGTTAAGTAAACTCAAAAATGCTAATGTGTAAAGCAGAATACCTATTTAAGGCTAGAAGTATAATTAGTGTAGTTTTCTAACACTGGTGATAATGTGGCTCCATGAGCCTCTTTCCTGATATCAGTTACATGGACTAAACCCCCCAAATAATCAGAATTTTTATAGTTATAGTGTTAGAGGAAATATTATTAAAAAGAATATTTCTTTTAGCCTTTGTAGAAGCCTAGAGGAAGGTCAGGCACAGCATTAGGGACATAGACTATGAACAAGGCTGCTGAAGTTATAGTGCAGAAGTGGACACCCAATCCAGTAAATTACAACAGGGAACAGTAGGGAAGGAAATGATCAATTTCCTTCACAGTGAAGGTTGGAGGAGAGGGGAAAATCAGGGAAGGCTGAAAAGTGGCAGTGATACATGAATTCCTTTTGAAGGTTGAGTAGGAGTCCACCAGGTGAACAGAGTGGGTGAAAGAATTCCAGTTAGAGGATATAGTATGTAGAAGGAAGTGAGGTATGAAATGGCATGAGTGCTCCAGGAACGAGGAGTGGGTTATGTTGCTTTCACAGATACTGTGAGGGATGAGAGGTGGGGTTGGGGGGAGGCTGAAGAGAGTGGCACCACATGAAAAAGGGCTAGGACTTGGGTGGCTTATCTAAGACCCAGAATCATATATTCATCTTAAAGTACCTTTTGCTCTGCAAGTATAGAATAGATAATATGTGTTTTACTTATAACATTTCATGCTGAGTGAAATATTTAATTTCCTAGCCATTTCCCTGCCTCTTAGCTGCCCCTAGAGCTCATGCCAGTTCNCATATATTCATCTTAAAGTACCTTTTGCTCTGCAAGTATAGAATAGATAATATGTGTTTTACTTATAACATTTCATGCTGAGTGAAATATTTAATTTCCTAGCTATTTCCCTGCCTCTTAGCTGCCCCTAGAGCTCATGCCAGTTCTGCTTTTTCCCTTTTTCTCCTAAGTATGCCACTCACCAGACTCACAGTATGCACAGCGGACACACCAGGACTATTACAGGAGCTGTTAGGTACAAATACCCTCAACTCCTTGCTCTCATGCGTCTCAACTCACGTTTGCACAGACCCCTTCCTGTCTGACTCCCCACATTTTCATAGGTCACGGGTCTGGCAACCATTCAGTGTTCTTGTCTCTACCCATAAGCTCAGCCTCATTGCCTCCTATCTCTCTGGACCTGAGCTTTTGAGTTGTCCCCTCTGTGTCTCATCTTAAATCTTTCCTTCACTGTTGATTCTGCCTCTGAAATTTGCAAACATGTTCAAAACCCTCTTCCATTCTCCATCTTCCACTTCCACTCAAGATCATCACCATCCATTCCCTCTCTTTCACCTCACAGCAATCTTCTTGAATAAATTTCTACGCGTTATCTCCACTTTCTTAACCTCTCACAACTCTGTTTTTTTTTTTTTAAATTTCATGGTAAGTTCATTATTTGTATTGCCCACAACTCAAGTCAGTAGGAAATATTTGCATACTACAGAAGTTTCTGAGCACACCAGCCCATTTTAACCGTGCCTTCCAAGTAGACCACCTTTTAGTACTATCTCAACTAAATCTCTGGTAACATCCTTGAAACTCTAGGTTGGAAGTGATTGTTCATAGTCTTGTCTTGCATACTGGAAGGTGGACTGTCTGAGAACCATTACTATATCCTCCACGTTTCTGTATCTCTGTCACTTAATATAGTAGTTAGGAACATGGTGAATGATTAAATGTGTATTGAATGAATAAGTGAGCACAAATTTGCTTTTAATTAATTAGATGTCATATACATAAGATAATCTATTTTTCATGTAATGGAATATTAAAATAGTATACATGAATATATTTAGGAATAAAATTTAATTATATAAATGGCTTTTGTCTGATTTTTCAGATTATGTGAGGAATTTGAAAAGATATCTGAAAAAGCTCTTAGCACACCTCCAAATACAGCAGAACTAATGGAAATGAAGGTATTGTTTATATTGTTTATAAGCTCTGTATAGTCATATATGTGTGAGTAAATTGCTTATTTTTCCCAGTTTTTTATAATTATTGACATGATAATATAGTAACAAATCACTCCAAAAGTTAAAACAGAGGCTTAAAATTCTAAGTTACACACATATACTCTCTGCTTCTCTCTGTCTGTCTGTCTCTGAAGCTTGTTGATGCAGGCTGGATACTCCTAGATGGTTCTGGCTTAGTCAGATCAAGTAGTCCTCAGTTGGATTGACCATTATCATTACCTTCAGTAACTTTCTTCTGCTCCACTTTCCTCTCAAACTTCAGCAGTCTCATCTGTGCATGTTTTCATGGAGTGATAGAGACAGAAAAGCAAGCCCAATTGCACATATGGTTTTTAAGTTTCTATTTGTGTCAGAATAGCAAGTAACCTATTGACCAACGCAAGTCACATGGCCACAGAGTCTGTGAGACGACACCCTAAGATTAGATAGTGGAAGAGGTGAAATATTGGAGTTATTAATGCAGTCATCTGTCTATAAGGATCTTTTTGAGAGCACTGTTAATAATCATTACTATGCTAACAGGCATAAACCAGGGCTGTCTTGGGAAACCTGAGGTATGTGGTCATCCTTCATTTCTTAAATCAATGAATGTTTAATCCTTAAGTAATGTTTTGCTTTGTTTTCCATGGGTTATCTTTTACTCTATCATATATTAAACATTTCTGTGGTAGTTTGCTGAAAAATATTTTGAGCATAGGACTTATGGTACTGAAAATATTAGATAAGTCTCCTATGCTTGAGGTCTGCCTGATGATGAATAAAATAATATAAGACAGCTGGCTAATCATCTTTTTATTTTGTTCTTTTTCCATTTCTGTAATGTTAAGCTTTTATAGGAGCTTTTTTTTTTTCCTTTTCTAGCATTCGCAAGATCCAAAATAAAACCTTGTGTTTCTAGATTTTAAAATATTTAAGCAAACCCAGCAAAACATGTAAAATCATTCAAAAGTTTGTATAGGTAAGAAATTACAAAAGGAGTTCATATGATTATGTACATTAAATTAATCACTTAAAGAAAATTTTATTAAAATCATTAGAACCAACTTTTATATATCAGCCTCTATATATAATTCCTCTATTTCCTTTTCAAGTATTTATACTTGGATTGGGGCTCTTGGCACCTGAATGTATGTTTGTGTATCAAATGCAAACATACCTATGGTGTTTTTTTTTCGAATCTTTTATATTTTATGTTAGTTGTAAAAGCAATATTTTAATATGAATTATTTTATTTATTTATTTATTTTTAATTTTTATTTTTTTCACAATAGAACACATATGCTTTATGAAAAAATGCAGTTAGGGACACAACGTTAAAAAATTTTGTCAGAGACACATACACAAAATACAGGAATCCAATACAACTGGTAGCACAGTTTCACACATATTAAATGGTTAGGAAAATATATAAATACTGTACTTTATCTTTTTTTAATTTTTATTTTTACTTTATTTTACTTTACAGTACTGTAATTGGTTTTGGCATACATTGACATGAATCCGTCATGTGTGTACATGAACTCCCAAACATGAACCCCCCTCCCCCACCTCCCACCCCACATCATCCCTCTGGATCCAAGTTTGGGGCAACCTGGGTT
>SJYX01016126.1:144525-158223 GCA_006410675.1 Oreotragus oreotragus
CTCATTACCATCTTTCTAAATTCCATATATATGTGTTAGTATACTGTATTGGTGTTTTTCTTTCTGGCTTACTTCACTCTGTATAATTGGTTCCAGTTTCATCCATCTTATTAGAACTGATTCAAATGTATTCTTTTTAATGGCTGAGTAATACTCCACTGTGTATATGTACCACAGCTTTCTTATCCATTCATCCGCTGATGGACATCTAAGTTGTTTCCATGTCCTGGCTATTCTAAACAGTGCTGCGATGAACATTGGGGTACATGTGTCTCTTTTAAAGGTAGCTAAAGAGTTCCATAGCTGGAAATTCCTTTGAAAAATAATGAATATTGAGTATGAAGAGTGTTATTTATTTACCCCCTTAGCCATCACTGGAATTATGTAGGAACTTTAAGTTATTTGGTGTGAACTTCTGTTTATAGCAACATTTAACAGAATTAGCAAATACCACTCATTACTTGATGTTATATTTCTGTATCTTGAAAAAGTTTATTTCTATAAGGTCATAAACATTTCATTTTACTCAATACAGAAGTCAGTAATTTTTTATCAGGGAGAGGAAATAAAAATCCAGTTGTTTGACTGCTTAGAAAGCTGATTAATCAAATTGCAACAGTGTATTTTCAATTAGAACTTTATTTGAATTTGCAATAAAAAAAAACAGCCTACTTAGAATGACATATGAAAGATTTCAAGACAATGTCTTCTTTTTTAACTGAAGGATAATTGCTTTACAGTATTGTGCTGATTTCTACCAAATATCAACATGAATCAGCCATAGATTTACCCATGTCCCCTCCCACCTCCCTCCCTATCCTACCCCTCTAGGTTGTTACTGAACCCCAATCTGAGTTCCCTGAGTCATACAGCAAATTACTACTGCCTATCTATTTTACATATGATAATGTATGTTTACATGTTACTCTCTTTATTTATAAAAGTGAAAAATAATATGGAATTGTATGAAATAAAAGTTCCTCTTTTCCATAATTTCTTTCTTTGAGGGTAACAGTTCTCTCTAACTGTGTGTGTGTGTGTGTGTGTGTGTGTGTAAATAGATAGATAGATAGCAGAGAGTGACAAAAAGGAAGAGCAAGAGAGAGCTGTTATAAGAAGTTTAAAAGAACTTTAAAAGCATTAAAAAAAGGTACTTACTTCCTGGACAGGGAGATATAGGGTATAACACAGGTTGGAATAAGTAATTGCCAGTTTTCTCGTTTTTCTGTAGGGTAGCAGGTTTCCTTCACCATTTATATATTTAAGATATATGCATAAGTTAATGGTTCAAAAGAACTTTGAGAGAACCACATGTATATGTGTACATACATATGGGCACTTCCATGTGCATGCACATGTGTGCACACACACACACACACCTATGTATTCACCCACTCACACAAAAAGAGATCTGCTTTTGCAAAAATACAATCATTACTCCTATAAATATTTTATTCACTTAATAGTGTACCTTNATACATATGGGCACTTCCATGTGCATGCACATGTGTGCACACACACACACACACCCCTATGTATTCACCCACTCACACAAAAAGAGATCTGCTTTTGCAAAAATACAATCATTACTCCTATAAATATTTTATTCACTTAATAGTGTACCTTCTCTGTACTTCTACTAAGTAAATAGGCCTCTTAGTTTCTTCCAAAATCAATAGCCAATTACTTCAGTACAATATATTAAATGATTTGTCATTTCACTCCTGATTTGAAATGCCTCTTTTTCAACAGTAAATTTCCATACACACTTGAATCTATTTCTGAGCTCTATTAAACAGGAACTGTTTAAATTACTGCATCTATATAGTACATTTTGCTGTTTAGCAGAGCTAGTCTCTATCACTTCCCTTTTTCATGATTATCTTTGCCTTCTTGAGTATTTCGGCTCAGAGGGTAAAGCTTCTGCCCGCAATGTGGGAGACCCAGGTTCGATCCCTGGGTCAGGAAAATCCTCTGGCGAAGGAAATGGCAACCACTCCAGTATTCTTGCCTGGAGAATCCCATGGATGGAGGAGCCTGGTAGGCCATAGTCTACATGGTTGCAAAGACTTGGACATGACTGAGTGACTTCACTTTCTTTCTTTCTCAAATATTTACTCTTGAGTACTTTCAGAGATTTCGAATCATATCAAATTTAGATTCTTTTAATACCCTTGCAATTTTGATTGAAATTACATTGACTTTCTAGACTGGAGAAGAAACTGTTAGTCGCTTAGTTGTGTCTGACTCTTTGCCACCCCATGGACCAGGCTCCTCTGTCTGGCCATGGAATTCTCCAGACAAGAATACTGGAGTGGGTTGCTATTTCCTTCTCCTGAGGAATGGCTTCCTTCATAGCTCAGTTGGTAAAAAATGCACCTGCAATGCAGAAGACCCCAGTTTAATTCCTGGGTTGGGACTATCCCCTGGAGAAGGGATGGGCTACCCACTCCAGTATTCTTGGGCTTCCCTTGCGGCTCAACTGGTTAAGAATTTTAAATAGTAAAGTGACATGTTAAATAAAACTAATTGTTATTTTTGAATTTTAAAATCTGTTCTGTTTTAGGTGCATATAAACTAGAATTCTGCCAAACTGTTGCTTATATTTACTATCTTGTAACATGCTTTCTTGAGATATTTTTGTGTTCTAGAGATGAAGATGCTTACAGATGTAATACTGGGGGCTGTGAAAGTGAAAGTCACACGGTCTGACTCTTTGCAACCCCATGGTCTATACAGTCCATGGAATTCTCCAGGCCAGAGTACTGGAGGGGGTAACGTTTCCCTTTTCCAGGGATCTTCCCAACCCAGGAATTGAACCAAGGTATCTCACATTGCAGGCAGATTCTTTACCAGCTTAGCCACAAGGGAAGTCCACTGGGGACTGTAAGGAGAATCGGCCTGCAATGCGGGAACCCTGGGTTCAGTCCCTGGGTTGGGAAGATCCCCTGGAGAAGGGAAAGGCTACCCACCCCAGTATTCTGGCCTGGAGAATTCCATGGACTATAACTATCGGGTCACAAAGAGTTGGACACAACCGAGCAACTTTCACTTTCTCCAGAGGATCTTTCCAGCCTAGGGATTGAACCCAGGTTTCCCGCATTGCAGGCAGATTCTTTACTGTCTGAGCCACCGTTTACATCTTTATAATATTATATCTTAATATGTATTTCTATATTTGTTTGGTACTTTAAAAATGTCCTTCAGTAAAGTACTGTAGTCTTCCTCATAGGTTTAGCACATTCCCTGTTAAATTTGTCTATAGTTATATTTTAGTTTTTTGCTCAGCTGTGTCTGACTCTTTGTGACCCCATGGACTGGAGCCCACCAGGCTCTCCTGTTCATGGGATTCTCCAGGCAAGAGTACTGGAGTGGGTTGCCAAGTCCTCCTCCATAGGATCTTCCCAACCCAGGGATCGAACCCAGGTCTCCTGCATTGCAGGCAGATTCTTTACTGTCTGAGTCACGAGGAAAGCCCACATTTTATTTTTTATAACTAAAGTCTTGCTGCACTTGTGCCTGAGGCAGATTTGCAATTTTACATTTGTTAACTATGTAAACATTATTTGACTGTCTCCTCCACTAAACTTTAACCTCTCTGAGGGCAAAACCCATGTCTGTTTTTGTCACACTGAATTGCCAGCACTTGGCACAGTATCAGGCATACAGTAGGTGCCACAAAATGCTATTCTGCAAGAATTAATGGTATCACTCAGCATCTGCTTCTTATGTTCCGGAGAACAACGGCAGTCCTTGGTTTTCCAGTGCTTTGTGTCTGTTGTTTAGTATTTCTGTACCCCCTGCCCCACCACCCCTGCTCTGTCAGTAAAGGTTTTCAGGAGGGATGAGAGGCAGACTGTGCTGCAGTCCCCTATTTAAACCAAAAGTCTGTCCTTCTAACAAGTCTGTACATATTTATGCAATGTATTCCCACAGGCTATTTTTTGACATGAGCTGTTCCTTAAAATGCCATCTGTAATTTTTTCCCCCTCAGGCTTATATTCAGAAAGTAGAGACAGTTGATATGGTTGAACTGGGACAAAGACTGGTGGATTCTAAAAACTGCCTCACCTTCCTCATCGAGTATACCAACTTTTCCCCAGCTGACATTAGGCTAAATAATAATGTCTTCCAGTGGTATGGAAGAATGGAAGAAATTTTTGATGAACATAGGAAAATCATTAAGGAGAAAACAGAACAATATCAGGAAGGTCTTAAGGTAGGCATCGTGGGTATTCTAAATTATTTTCCTTTTCTGGAAATATTTAGCTTCCAGCATAGCACTGCCAGTGCCTCCATTTCACAGTTCACATATCTTAGCTCTTTCTTCCCACTAATCTTAGTAGAAGAGAGTACACATATTGGATGAATGTGGCATCATTTCTTGATTTTTCAAGGGAGAAAACTTTTTAATACATTGCCCACAAATAACTATTAATAAAATTATTATCTTACGCAGTTTATAGTTCTCTCTTGAGCTTACTTTTGTTAAGGCCAAAGCTCCCTTGGTGAGGTATGCCTTCACACTGTGTAATCGCCAACTTGCCTAAGTACTCCACCAGCTCTAATGTTCAGCAATCTGAACCTTGTGTGTGTGTCCTCCAAACAAAATGGTTTGCGACTTGCCCTGATTGTCCAGCCTCATCTCCTACCTCTTTCCACTCCTTGCTCTTGTCTCTTCAGTAACCCTGAGCAGCTTCCGGTACCCGCTCTCCTACACCTCTCATCTCTTGCCCACACTCTCCCTTTCTTCCTCTTCTTCTTTTTAGTGTTTATCATTCCTTGCTTGCGCTGGGTCCTCATTGCTGCACAGGCTTCTCTCTGTGGTGGCCTCTTGTGGCAACGCACAGACGCCACGATGCCCTGGCTTTGGCAGTTGTGCACACAGGCTCTAGGGCACAGGCTCAGTAGTTGTGGCACATGGGCTGAGTTGCTCTGTAGCATGTGGGAGCTTCCCAGGCAGGGATCGAACCCATGTTTCCTGCACTGGCAGGCAGATACTTATCCACTGAGTCACCGGGGAAGCCCCACACTCTCCATTTCATCTGGAGTGCCCCACTGTCCCCTACACATGCCTGTCTATCCTGCAGTGATTGACTTCCAGAGAAGCCCTTTCGGTCAGACCTCAGTGCTGCTTCTCCTCTGCTCTAATGGTAGTTTTAACACTGCTTCCCTGGTGGCTCAGAGGTTAAAGCGTCTGCCTCCAGTATGGGAGACCTGGGTTCGATCCCTGGGTCAGGAAGATCCCCTGGAGAAGGAAATGGCAACCCACTCCAGTATTCTTGCCTGGAGAATCCCATGGACGGAGGAGCCTGGTAGGCTACAGTCCACAGGATCGCAAAGAGTCGGACACGACTGAGCGACTTCACCATCCACTGGGCTAATTATATTATTATTTTCAGTTTTTTCTCCAACTAGTTGGTCACCTCTTTGAGAGCAGGACTTTTTTACTTTTTCTCTGTTTTTTTTTTTAACCCTACCGGCTAGCACAGTGCCTGACACATAGAAATGCCATGAGCGCTTCATAGCTGTGATCTGAATAAATGACACCGTATTTTCAGTCTTGTTTTGCAGATGAGACTTAAGGTTCCCAGGTGAAGGTGAACAGACTTGTTTCAAGTCAGCCAGTAGAGCTGTTCTTTGGTAGCAAGCCTAGCCTCTCTCTGTCTGCCACACTATAGCAAATACAATTTATCGGCAGAATGTGTTTGGAGCATAAATTATAGACTTAAACATTTCTTAATCCTTCATTTTAAACTGTAAGGGTATATTTAAGTTTTTATTTCTGTTTTACATTTAGGCCACTTCAGAATTTTTTAAAACCTGTAGAAAACATCATGAATATTAGATGCTTATGCTACAATATAATAGATTCTTAGGAAATCACTGGGTGACCCAGAATTATCTATACTTTGTGGTAATGTATACCATTCTACAAACTATACTTCACTTTAATGAATTTTTCTTCTCATTTTCCTTCTCTCACTGGGCCAGAGCAATAAATTGCCCAGGGAACTAAAGAAGATAGAAATCAACCTAGATAATCTATAAAATATAAAATTATTTTTAATAACCTAAATTTGAGTTTGGAGTGTTTTATTAAGAGCTGTTTAAAAACCATTTAATTTGGAATGTCTTTCTAGTGACATTTTGTAAGAAACCTCTCATTAAAAAAAACACACACGTTTGTTTTACACTGCAAGAGTTTGGTTTTTAGGCTTTTAAATCTGTATGTATTTTTCTTTATTTCCTATCAAGTGAACTCATGGGACAAGAAAAATAAATTCAGAATGCAAGAAAAATAAATTCAGAATGCTTTGTTTTAGCATTACTAACTGAAAAGATATCTAAATATTAGAATGCAAATAAAGAAATTCAGTTTTTTCCAGTTAGTAAAAACGCTGCAGTTACCTTTATAAGTCTTTAAAAAAATGGAATTCTCTTAGTCCCATACTTGATCATCATGAGATTTTTTTCAAGTGAACATATATTAGCATACTAAAGAATGCTATTGTTTGTTCTTATACATTTTATTAATAGAATTTCTTACATTGATGATAGAGAGGTAAACTTTCTCTGATTTATGAATTACAGGAATCTTAACCCATTAGTTTTAAATCCAGACTCTTAAAAATTCTACATGTTTTGGATCCCAGTCATCTTCAAGATCATCCCTTTCTTTATATTTTGCCAGTGATGAAATGTAATAATTCTGATAACCCTTATAAATTTTCTCTTGATGGTTAAGGGTTTGGAGTTCGTGTAAAAAAATAAATAAATACAAAAAAAAAAAATAGTAACCAAAAACTGTTTTGTATTAGTTACGGTGTGAACGGTTTGTGGAGGAATTGGAAAGTTATGCTAAACAGTCAGAAGAATTTTACTCCTTTGGAGATCTTCAGGATGTACAACGGTACCTGAAAAAGGCTCAGACACTGAATGGGAAGTTGGATTTAGCAGCAGACAAGGTATAATTTAAAAATTCTTCTAGGATGAATTAGTTCAACAGAAAGAGCATTTGACTTTGTATTGGGCATTCACCTTTAAGAAATGGATTCAAAGAGTTTAACGACATTTAATTAGAGATTAACATATATGGCACAAATAGATTTTATAGCCGTGCTTCAGGAAGAAGCAGCATTGCTGTTTTCTATTGGTAGTGGTAACATTTTAGGGGCTTTCCTCTTTTATTTTAAGGATAGATTTGTATCTGCATCTGCTTTTGAAGTTTTATTTTGTGTCACTTGATCATTGACATTATGTAATCGCACCTGGTTACTGTTTAGATTTCCCACCTTCATGGAAGCCAGCTTAGATTTCATGGCTGTGTTTTAATGGTCCATTTTTTTCTCCCATCAAGCCACTTTGTTTCCAATACCACTATCTCAGAAACCAGTGTTCTCTTTAGAAGCTGGGTGGGGAAAAGCCATACTCTTTGCCATGTAAGATGTTTGAAAATTTTAATTATATTTTTTATAAAAAGGGGAAATAGAAAAACGGGCTTCTGTGGTGGTTCAGTGGTAAAGAACCAGTCTGCCAATGCAGGAGATGTGGATTCAATCCCTGGGTTGGGAAGATCCCCTGGAGCAGGAAATGGCAAGCCACTCCAGTATTCTTTCCAGGGAAATCCCATGGGCAGAGAGGCCTGGTGGGCTACAGCCCATGGGGTTGCAAAAGAGTCAGACACAACTTAGCAATTGAACAACAACAACAGAATATGAAAACAGACCATATTACAATTCTCTAACATTTCTAATATGTTACAAGATTTTGATATTTTAGTTCAGGTAATTAAAGAGTTTATAATAATCTCAGATGTGTAAATATATGTTGAGAAAAGAGACATTGTAGTTTTTTTTAAATTGATGCCACTGAAATTTAACTAATGTGCATAATTTGCATATCTAGCTCACTCTTTTCAATTCAGTAGATTACTCCTGTATACCCCCCACATCCTTACAACTTCACTACTTTGCTAAGAGGAAATTAATGCTTTCTTTACATCTCTTATCCTACTTACCTTTAAGACCCAACTTCAGTTGTAACTTCTCTACAGGAGCAACTATGATTGTGCTATTTCAGAAGGCTCTCTTGTCTTTGAGTGATAGCATTTAAAAAAATATACTATTCAATTTATATTAAATGGCTACTGTTCTAAGGCATTTCTTCTGTTGCTTATTTAATAAGTAACTGGTATTTAACTCCTCAAATGGATTACTAACTCCTTGGAATTGGTACTTTGCAATATACTTTTTTTTCTGTTTTCCATAGTACCTAACACAATGTTGTAGATTTAAAAGTATTTAAATTCTTATTTAATACAAGAAGCTATATCCTCAGTTATATCTGGATGGGCAGAGACTTCTTTGTATGTATAAATTTACTATTTTAACTAACTTAAGTCATTGTTTTCTGAAAACTGTAATAAAAAAGAAATAGGAACAGCAAAAATGAACAAACAAAATACATAGGAAAAAGAGATTATTATTTTCCAGGTATGGCCTAATTTAAGTTTACCTTCAGCATTTGGTGAGAGATCTTGGGGGGTCACACTGAATATATTTTTAAAACTTAATTTTGAATATCATTCCCTTTCAGAGTAGTGTGTTTAATACTTGTCCTTCCAGATTGAGCAGTTTAATGCTGAAGAGGAGGCATTTGGTTGGCTACCTTCAATATATCCTCAGCGTAAAAAAATCCAAGATGGTTTGAACCCTTATCTCCGTCTCTATGAAACTGCTGTAGAATTTAGCACCAAATATAGAGCATGGACAGAAGGACCATATAACAAGGTGAATCCAGACCAAGTGGAAACAGACGTTGGAAATTACTGGAGAGGACTGTATAAGCTGGAGAAAACCTTTCATGATTCTCCCAATGCATTGGCAATGACCAAAAAAGTGAGAGCAAAGGTGGAAGATTTCAAGCAGCACATTCCTCTCATTCAAGTGATTTGCAATCCTGGTTTGCGCCCCAGGCACTGGGAGGCCATGTCCAGCATCGTTGGTTACCCGCTGCAGCCAACAGATGATTCCACTGTCTTCTCTTTCTTAGATATGAATCTGGAGCCGTATTTAGATAGGTTTGAGGGTATTAGTGAAGCAGCTAGCAAAGAATATTCTCTCGAAAAGGCCATGGAGAAGATGATTAATGAATGGGATGCAATGGAATTTGTCATTCTTCCTTATAGAGAAAGTGGGACATCTATTTTGTCATCAGTTGATGAAGTTCAGATGTTGTTGGATGACCACATTATTAAAACACAAACTATGCGAGGATCTCCCTTCATTAAGCCTTCTGAAAAGCAAATGAGGTAACATGATATTTTTATGACTGTTTATAGTATGTTATCAAAATTATTACTCATATATAATATACAGTTCTTTTTGAAAATTGAGTTTGCACTTTATACTTAATATTTTAAATAGTATATTGGAAGGGATATTAACCTTTATTTCTTTTAGAAGAATCTTGATACTTTTGCTATCATCTATATTCAGAGCAAAGTTAGTAGACAGTGTCCAGATATTCTTTTTTATTGTCCACAGTCCGATCGCATGTATTTGATGCTCAAAAATAATCTTGTGCCTATGAACATAGTTTATAGAACATATAAACAATAAATTGAAGATATTATGTATTTTTCCAAATAGATGAATTAGTTTGTTGTAGATGACCCTTATCCTGTCAATTTTTTTCAGTTTTTGTAATCTGTATTAAGCAGTTTATATTTTACCTTAAAAAAAGAGTAAATCCAAATCAGACTGCCATCTTCATTGTGAATTTACATGGCAAGGGAAAGCTATCTGCTTGGAGACATCAGCCTCTGCTTATGGGTACATTATCCTAAACCTGAGCTTGCCCAGCTATTGGTGTTGGCTCAGTTTCTGATTGCTCTGCCTCCTGCCCAGCTTGCTCCAATGTATTCATCAAGAATCATTTTTGAACTTCTCTGAAAGTGGCACGACTAGATTCTATTTTTAAGAATTATGCATGAGCTCATTAGCTAGTGGGAAATTTTCTGCATTAGCAGGGATTAGATAGAGAGAGAGGGAAGAGCACCAGAAGGAAGCAAAGGCATTCATTTCCTTGTGTGAAAGGCAAATTTACTGATGAACATGGAAAGGAAAGGCATTTTTAAAAGACATTTAAAAGTGCCTGGTGACTTTTTGAACTCCTATATACATTTCTTGATGTTTACAATCTAAAATTACAGGTCACCACTTATAAATGATGAGTAATATATTAATCTCTACATAAGTGAAGTCGCTCAGTCATGTCCAACTCTTTGCGACCCCATGGACTGTAGCCTACCAGGCTCCTCCATCCATGGGATTCTCCAGGCAAGAGTACTGGAGTGGATTGCCATTTCCTTCTCCAGGGGATCGTCCCAACCCAGGGATCGAACCCAGGTCTCCTACATTCCAAGCAGACGCTTTAACCTCTGAGCCACCAGGGAAGCAATCTCTACATAAAGCCATCCCATATCTAAGTTTTGTTGCCTTTAACCAATCATTCTTCTTTATGGCTATGTTATCTCATAGCATAGTGATTAAAACTGTCTAGGTTCAAATCTGATTCTTTTGTTCATTAGCTTGATGCTTACCTCTATGTGCCTTAATATCCCTACTGGTAAATAAATATTACATTCTGGACCCTGCCTCTGAGGGCTGTTGTGAGGATAGAGCAAATACACACCAAGACCTTAGAACTGTGATTAGCCTACCAGGCTCCTCCATCCATGGGATTCTCCAGGCAAGAGTACTGGAGTGGATTGCCATTTCCTTCTCCAGGGGATCGTCCCAACCCAGGGATCGAACCCAGGTCTCCTACATTCCAAGCAGACGCTTTAACCTCTGAGCCACCAGGGAAGCAATCTCTACATAAAGCCATCCCATATCTAAGTTTTGTTGCCTTTAACCAATCATTCTTCTTTATGGCTATGTTATCTCATAGCATAGTGATTACAACTGTCTAGGTTCAAATCTGATTCTTTTGTTCATTAGCTTGATGCTTACCTCTATGTGCCTTAATATCCCTACTGGTAAATAAATATTACATTCTGGACCCTGCCTCTGAGGGCTGTTGTGAGGATAGAGCAAATACACACCAAGACCTTAGAACTGTGATTGTAAAATTGTTAGTTTATGTCATAATTATAATATTTATTCTTAAGGAAATTTAGTCATTTTTCCCTCTGTATTTATAAATGAAACAAGAATTCATTTTAATTAAAAAATGCCACACTAATATATGGGGTCACAAAGAGTCAAACACGACTTAGCAACTGAACAGAACAGAATATACTTAATGATTGTGTAGGACTTTCTTTAAATGCCTATTATATCTTATCAATTGGAATATTTTCTCTTGGAAAGATAGCCGTTATGGGTCCAAATTTTTAAAAAAATGAAAAAACAGAATTCATTCATCCCGAATGAATCTTGGATGTAATTACCTTTCCTAAGAAGAAGTTCAGAGTGTCTTTGATTGAGAATACCACTACTATTTCTAAAATCTCATTCTTAACTAATACTCTTTGGCATAGAATTGGATTGCAGAAAGGTTTATTGAGATGACATATATAGAAACCAACCCGTTTGTAGATAGGTGCATCTGTATTAGCATAAATGTTGATGCTATTATTTAGATACAGATTTTATAGAGCCAATCTAGTGATTTATCTTTGACTGTAGGTAGATGAATGGAAATTGGCATAACAACATTGCATGTACTGTTAACAGACTAGTTTTGAGTTTTATCATGTGAAACATTTCTTGATTTGCTGTTGATAAGCACCACTGTGTTTTGCTTCTCAGGGAGTGGGAGGGCAAGCTGCTGCTGCTTCAGGAGATCCTGGATGAATGGCTCAAGGTCCAAGCCACATGGCTGTATTTGGAGCCCATTTTTAGTTCTCCAGACATTATGTCTCAAATGCCTGAGGAAGGGAGGCGATTTACAACTGTGGATAAAACATGGAGAGATATAATGAAAAGTGTCCTACAAGTAGGTAAAAATCTGTGAGAAAATGATTATTTTGTTGAAGAAACATTTTTTTTTCAAAACAATCCAAGTAAGCCATTGTCTTTTCCCCACATATCTAATATCCCACATTAGATATCATTTTAGAATCCCAGGAGCAAGAAACATCAAAAGGAAAATGGGAATTTTGTCCTGATTACTTCTTGAGGTCCAAAGTGAACTTGCATTATTTAATGACAGCGGTTCTAGTAGTGGCTCTTACCAGATGCTCTTGTAGAAAGATAGCAATGCATCCCCAGCATGGGGCATCCTGTCTCTTCTCTGGCTCCCCGTTATGGCTGCACCACCTCTGAAGTGCTCTGTGGTGAGAAAAAAAGCAGCATGCCAACTACTCAATCAAGAAGTTTCTCTGTAGGGACTTAAAACAAAAGAGCTGCAAAGATATATATATATATCTAAAGAGCCCAATAAATACAAACAAAATGCAGTCTGTCAATCAAGCAATGCACAGATACAGTGGAGAAATTATACTTTAAGAGAATTTAATAAAAACCAGTAACACTCAAGAAAGTATGGTTTATGTTCAGTTCAAAAGACATGCCTGCAAAGCATAGTTTGTGTGTTAGTGGATGTTAAAATAGAAGAAATATTAGTTATTATATCATTAAACAAATATGAACTTCTCTATTAGTGTTTTGATCAAATATTGATACAAGTTTATAATAAAGTAGGGAGAGGATTATCTTAAATTTTTTCTATCCTAAAATGGAAAGATGTTTATTTTTATTATTTAAACTTTTAAAATTGTGACTACAGTCCTAAATGTTGATAATATTGTATCAATGACAATTATATGATTCGATAGGAAAATATCCCATAAGATGGGCATGAGTCTGTTTATTTAATAAGTTTACTTTATTTTATGTAATAATATTTGAAACAAAACATTGTATAAACCAAAATTTTGTAGAATTAATCCCACTGGAATTCCATATTTAAAGAACCTACTGATAAGTCACATTTTTCTTTTTTTAAAAATTCATTTCTAATTAATTTGCTTTGTAAATTTAGCTTCTCCTTTTATATATTGTTTCCTTACAACATGGAAAAATCCTTGTAACATGTATATGTTTTTGTTTGGAAGAGGATGATGTTGCCCCCCATTTTTGTTGCCCCCCAAAAGAATAAAACAGATGCTTGTATTCTCCTAGTTAATATAATTTTAAAGGTAAAAAAAAATTTTTTTCTGGCTTATGATCAAGAGAAGTTGCTCAGTCATGTCAAACTCTTTGCGACCCCGTGGACTGTAGCCTACCAGGGTCCATTGTATTTTCCAGGTGAGAGTACTGGAGTGGATTGCCATTTCCTTCTCCAGGGGATCTTCCCAACCTAGAGATCAAACCCAGGTCTCCCGCATTGCAGGCAGACACTTTACTGGCTGAGCCACCAAGAAATCCAAATCAGGCATTTCATCAAAGTGCTCTTCAAAATTCATATTGCTAGGAAAATTTAATAGTTCAATGCCTTGAAAGAGCAGCTATACTGAGACTAGTAATAATGGAAACAGACTTTTTTTTTTTTTTGATGCAATCTTTTTTTTTTTTTTTTTACTTTATTTTACTTTACAGTACTGTATTGGTTTTGTCATACATTGACATGAATCCGTCATGGGTGTACATGAACTCCCAAACATGAACCACCCCCCCCCCACCCCCC
>SJYX01016126.1:159338-192242 GCA_006410675.1 Oreotragus oreotragus
TATACTGTATTGGTGTTTTTCTTTCTGGCTTACTTCACTCTGTATAATCGGTTCCAGTTTCATCCATCTTATTAGAACTGATTCAAATGTATTCTTTTTAATGGCTGAGTAATACTCCATTGTGTATATGTACCACAGCTTTCTTATCCATTCATCTGCTGATGGACATCTAGGTTGTTTCCATGTCCTGGCTATTATAAACAGTGCTGCGATGAACATTGGGGTACATGTGTCTCTTTCTATTCTGGTTTCCTCGGTGTGTATGCCCAGCAGTGGGATTGCTGGGTCATAAGGCAGTTCTATTTGCAATTTCTTAAGGAATCTCCACAGACTTTTAATTCTATAAAACTTCTGAATTAAAAACATATTAACAAAAAAGCATCACTTACTCTTATTCCCAAATAAGCAGTTTTCTTTGCATGACACTTCTTTTACTTTTGCTATAAGATTTGATTATCTTCCTCAACTGCCTTTACATTTTCTTTTTTTCAGTATGTTAGCATCAGGACAGCTTTTGTCTATAATCTCCAAAGCCTTAAAAATAAACTTAAGTCCATATTCTCTTAGGAAGGCTAATGAGGATGATCTGTACAATCCAGATGGATTAAGTGCTTGGTACAAAAAGTCATCACTTTCACCCTTCAGTTCAGTTCAGTCACTCAGTCATGTCCGACTCTTTGCGACCCCATGAATCACAGCACGCCAGGCCTCCCTGTCCATCACCAACTCCTGGAGTTTACTCAAACTCATGTCCATCGAGTCGGTGATGCCATCCAGCCATTTCATCCTCTGTCATCCCCTTTTCCTCCTGCCCCCAATCCCTCCCAGCATCAAGGTCTTTTCCAATGAGTCAACTCTTCACATGAGGTGGCTAAAGTACTGGAGTTTCAGTTTTAGTATCAGTCCTTCCAATGAATATCCAGGACTGATCTTCTTCAGAATGGACTGGTTGGATCTCCTTGCAGTCCAAGGGACTCTCAAGAGTCTTCTCCAACACCACAATTCAAAAGCATCAATTCTTTGGTGCTCAGCCTTCTTCACAGTCCAACTCTCACATCCATACATGACCACTGGAAAAACCATAGGCTTGACTAGACTGTCATTTGTTGGCAATGTCTCTGCTTTTGAATATGCTATCTAGGTTGGTCATAACTTTCCTTCCAAGGAGTAAGCGTCTTTTAATTTCATGGCTGCAGTCACCATCTGCCGTGATTTTGGAGCCCCCCAAAATAAAGTCTGACACTGTTTCCACTGTTTCTCCATTTATTTCCCATGAAGTGATGGGGTTTCTAAATGTTCTTTTAGAGCTATGCCAAGAGAAAAGGCTCAGAGGTTAAAAACAGAATGTAAATGATATTGTTAATATAAATGGCTTGATTGAGGTTGTTTTGATTCCTTAAGGCATAAACATGAAATAATTTTATGTTTTGGTATCTTTTCCCAACCATGCTTGGCCAAAGGCTATTTCTCACTGGGAAAGGCTCTCCTACTGAAAGTTCAGTGTAATTCCAGAATTTTGCAGCCACTTTTGGTTTGGATAATTTTGCCTATGAAGACTGAGCTATACCTATTTGAGAACCTCAGTCTCATGGTATATTTAGAGCTCTTCTCTTCTCCATAGTCAGGTACACCTGAGGCTTCTCTGAAGTGTGTGGGTGGGGACTGTGCTGTCCTGCATTGCTTTTCTCTTTCCTTTGCTTATCACTAGGTACTGGGACAGGGAGGAGGTAGGTATAAGGTAAAGGGAGGGGGACAAGGTAGAAAGAGGAAGGGAAAAAAGAAAGGGAGAAAGAAAAATTCACTGGTGTAACTGATCCAGCCAAATTATCTGCTCTTTTTGTTGGTGGTCATAATTTGGATGACCTCCTGTCTCTGATGCCCATGTGCTGTGCCTTTACTCTTGGTCATCACAACTAGTCTAGCTTTTTGACCAACTATGGGCAGGTGAAGTCCACAGACTAACTCATAGTGCACAGGTGAAGACCCGGACAAGTTCTGGTTCCCAAGAGACTCTGCCTTGAGCATCTCCCCTAGGATTTGTCATCCTTGGCTTCATCTTCACACTGATTGACCAGTGATGGCTTTTGCCACGTTCTTCTCATATGTATCTTTTGCCCCATGCTACAGCAGTATTTCACAGGTTTGTAGCCCTTAATTTCACCTGGGGTCTGCAGCTCTTGGGATCTATCTTCTCTACCTCTTAGTAACCTTGAGCACATGGCCCTTGCCTCTCTGGTCATCCCACCACACCACGTTCTCCCAGAGCCTTTTTTTGTTCTGACAGCACTCTAGCAGGTCAGCAGACTGGTGATAGCACAGACTTCTGGATGAAGACATTAGCCTTCTGTCTTTACATGCACTTGAAAAGTTTTCTAGGGGCTTTCTGAGAAGAGAGAATGTGGGAACTAATATGGGAACGATGAATTGCCTATCATTTGGAGTTGAAAGAAGTGGATGATCTTTTGCATTTATCCAAATTTGACTTTTGATCCACATGAATCTTTTTTATTTCCTGAGTTCAGTTCAGTCGCTCAGTTGTGTCTTACTTTTTGTGGCCTCTTTCATACAAGGTGGGAAAAGACATTTTTAAATTTCTCCCCAAACTTTTTCCTTTTATAGCCTAACCCCATCTCAGTAAATAGGAACGCTACTCTTCCTATTTTTCAGGCCCAAAGCATAAGAGACATTGTTTTTCTTTTTCCTTTTACTATCATAAATATCACTTGGCACCAAGTATCTCACCAGTTTCTAGGGAGCTGGAAAGCTAAAAATTATGTCTTCCAGACTCCTTAACAGCTAAGTTTCTGGAAATGAGTTTTATTTTGATGGTTAGGTACACTCATCAGGGATTTGGAAGGCATACAGCAGCCATCTTCTTGCCATTTTCGCTATTTCTGCTGTCAAAAAAATGTCTCTTTTTTCCCTTTTCTTCAATGTCTGGTCACCAGATTGATGGGTACTTAAAGATGACGATGATGGTAGCTTCCTGACACCCCTCTCTCATCCTAGAATCACAGCCACCACAGTGTGCTTTTGAATACAGCCGTTCCACTGGTGGTGTCCTTTTTTTCTTACTGGGGCAGAGATAACCCTTCCAGAAGATCAGTTCCACAGGGTTCTCGGAGTTTTTTCTGGAAAACCAGACTGGAGTGTGCTCCCCTAGACCTTTTAGTGATTTTTTAATCACTTAATTCCCTATGTTAAATTTCTTTTTTGCTTAATTACCTAGAAAGATCCTGCACTGAATTCTGAATACAGGTATCAAAACCTCAAAGTTGGGATCAAGGATTGTCTACCTGACCCACTTGGGCTTTAGGGTAGTTAAATCTAGTTACCATCTGAAAATGGAACACTGGCGGTACCCAGCAGGCAGTGCGAAATTCACTTACTCAAATTATGCTACTGGTCTCATGAAGTGAAGAGTCTGTTTTACAAGCAATGCTTTGGTGGACCAAGTGGCTGCTGGAACAGGTCAATACAGTACAAATTTGAACTACAAGGGATGTGAGATGGGCTGAATTTTTTCTAAAACCCTGGGAAAACTAAAGAAATGGTTCAATTAAAGGCTTAAATTCTCTGCTCAAGATATGGTCAGAGGATTAAGATGCTTCTATGATTACCCTCAGAGAGCCTCTTAATTCTCATAGCTACAATTCTGACACAGCCAAAAATGACAGTCTGATCCAGCAGATTGCCAAATTACAATGTTATGTAATTCACAGCCTTGTCAGATCTGTTCTGTGAACGATAAATTCCTTATTGGGAAAGAGTGGGATGGTGAGAACTGAGAATTGGGGCTGTCTGAGGGAATTTGATGACCTCTGGTTGCCCTGACTCTCGACTGAGAGCTTCCCTGGCCAGAAGCCTTTTCAGAATTCTGAGGAGCATGGGAGGTATTGTATTGTAATAGTGCTTGTTTGGGGAGAACCAAAGTTAGATGCAGTCTAATGGATTGATGTGACTGCACTTACCAGACATTCGTGTTTCAGTGAGCTAGTCTCGGAGATGTGAGTCATTCTGTTTACTTATTTATTTCTGCCAAAACCTGCCTTAATAAGATTTAAACAAAGACTGGTTTATAGGTTTCTGCAAAATATGCTTGCATTATTCAGAAGCAAAAATTACAACCCCTCCCCACCTTAGGGGATTGACTCAAAGTGTAGTAGGAAGGGAGTCCTTTCAGATGGTACAACGTCAATTAATATTAGTTGTTTGGGGTTTTTTTGACCTTGTCTATAGAGATGGTCAGAAGTGTGGATCTACATTCAGTTTTCAGTCGCTCAGTCGTGTCCGACTCTTTGCGACCCCATGAATCGCAGCACGCTAGGCCTCCCTGTCCATCACCATCTCTCGGAGTTCACTCAGACTCACATCCATCGAGTCCGTGATGCCATCCAGCCATCTCATCCTCTGTCGTCCCCTTCTCCTCCTGCCCCCAGTCCCTCCCAGCATCAAAGTCTTTTCCAATGAGTGATCATAGTAAGCAGTTTGGCTATATGATCAAGGACTTAGAAAAACAAGATTGAAAGATTGGTAATAAGGAGATCTATCAGGAATCACAGAATAGACTAGAATATGAGTATATCTGTGCTCCATGTAAATGTTTAGTAAGAGGTAGTGCTGCCAGAGGAGGCAATTAATATAGTTGACCAGTTGATCTATTTGTGTATGTCAACCAGCATATGCCATTGTATGCACCGTGAGCTGTGAAATGGAAAAATCACATAATATATTGCAGAATTTCTGAAAGTTAGAGCAATTAATAAGTAAGCCAGGAAAGCAAGCATAAGCCAGAACTCTCCTCATCAAACTGGGAATATGTGGTCACCCAGGCTACAAGCAAAGAATTCATAATGGCAGAGATGGGAATTATGGAAGGATTTGCCATCATGGGCTGTCCTTTAACCAGCACTGCAGCGCGTCCAAGCTGCCAACATCAGAAATGAACAAAATGCTTCTGACACAGGATCACACCGGAAGGCACCAGACAGCCATTTAGAAGGAATTAAATATAATGCACCTGTTTCAGAATAGAAGGGATCAGTGATTTGTCTGCACCAGAGGACTTTCTTTTCCAAGTTTCTGCCAACACTGTCATTCATTGACTTACTGAATGACTTATTGTCACAGTTTCCATACAATACAGCTTCTGCTATGGTAGTCACATTACAAAGGAAATGAGGCAATTAACTGATACTCTTTAAGATTTACAGATCCTAATGTGAACATTGACCTTATAAAAAGTGGAATGTCTCATGTTGAAGACTCAGCTGATATATGAGCAGGAAAAAAATAGTTTGTGAGTTTGGCGTGCAGTTCTAGAGGATACATAGCCCATATTCTCAACCAGCTCCAAATAGTTTCTACCATATGCACAGTTCATGGGTCTGGGAATTAAGGAGTGAAAATGATGTTGACTTTTCATACTAGTTCACCCAATAAATGACTCAGAACAGTTCTGCTTCCCAACTTTTGGTCTTGCTAGTTGAACTATCTTAGTATCNATTGTAATAGTGCTTGTTTGGGGAGAACCAAAGTTAGATGCAGTCTAATGGATTGATGTGACTGCACTTACCAGACATTCGTGTTTCAGTGAGCTAGTCTCGGAGATGTGAGTCATTCTGTTTACTTATTTATTTCTGCCAAAACCTGCCTTAATAAGATTTAAACAAAGACTGGTTTATAGGTTTCTGCAAAATATGCTTGCATTATTCAGAAGCAAAAATTACAACCCCTCCCCACCTTAGGGGATTGACTCAAAGTGTAGTAGGAAGGGAGTCCTTTCAGATGGTACAACGTCAATTAATATTAGTTGTTTGGGGTTTTTTTGACCTTGTCTATAGAGATGGTCAGAAGTGTGGATCTACATTCAGTTTTCAGTCGCTCAGTCGTGTCCGACTCTTTGCGACCCCATGAATCGCAGCACGCTAGGCCTCCCTGTCCATCACCATCTCTCGGAGTTCACTCAGACTCACATCCATCGAGTCCGTGATGCCATCCAGCCATCTCATCCTCTGTCGTCCCCTTCTCCTCCTGCCCCCAGTCCCTCCCAGCATCAAAGTCTTTTCCAATGAGTGATCATAGTAAGCAGTTTGGCTATATGATCAAGGACTTAGAAAAACAAGATTGAAAGATTGGTAATAAGGAGATCTATCAGGAATCACAGAATAGACTAGAATATGAGTATATCTGTGCTCCATGTAAATGTTTAGTAAGAGGTAGTGCTGCCAGAGGAGGCAATTAATATAGTTGACCAGTTGATCTATTTGTGTATGTCAACCAGCATATGCCATTGTATGCACCGTGAGCTGTGAAATGGAAAAATCACATAATATATTGCAGAATTTCTGAAAGTTAGAGCAATTAATAAGTAAGCCAGGAAAGCAAGCATAAGCCAGAACTCTCCTCATCAAACTGGGAATATGTGGTCACCCAGGCTACAAGCAAAGAATTCATAATGGCAGAGATGGGAATTATGGAAGGATTTGCCATCATGGGCTGTCCTTTAACCAGCACTGCAGCGCGTCCAAGCTGCCAACATCAGAAATGAACAAAATGCTTCTGACACAGGATCACACCGGAAGGCACCAGACAGCCATTTAGAAGGAATTAAATATAATGCACCTGTTTCAGAATAGAAGGGATCAGTGATTTGTCTGCACCAGAGGACTTTCTTTTCCAAGTTTCTGCCAACACTGTCATTCATTGACTTACTGAATGACTTATTGTCACAGTTTCCATACAATACAGCTTCTGCTATGGTAGTCACATTACAAAGGAAATGAGGCAATTAACTGATACTCTTTAAGATTTACAGATCCTAATGTGAACATTGACCTTATAAAAAGTGGAATGTCTCATGTTGAAGACTCAGCTGATATATGAGCAGGAAAAAAATAGTTTGTGAGTTTGGCGTGCAGTTCTAGAGGATACATAGCCCATATTCTCAACCAGCTCCAAATAGTTTCTACCATATGCACAGTTCATGGGTCTGGGAATTAAGGAGTGAAAATGATGTTGACTTTTCATACTAGTTCACCCAATAAATGACTCAGAACAGTTCTGCTTCCCAACTTTTGGTCTTGCTAGTTGAACTATCTTAGTATACAGGGGAGAAATGTTTCTGTATGGGACTTAGCAGTAGTTTCATTGAGCAGGAAGTTCTTGCTTTACTCACTTTACCCTTTTACCTCTCTGTCCTTATAACTTTCCACCTTACTTACTCTATTCTAGCCACGCTAGCTTCCTTTTTTGAATCACACATGCCAAACATACTCCGCCCTAGAACCTTTGTACCTACTGGACTCTGTTCTTCCAAGTAATCTGCAAAGCTGATCAGTGTCTTTGCTTCCTGGAGTCTTTTCTCAACTATTCCCTTACTGTGTTTATATTAAAACCTGCCTTTGCCTTTTCTGGCCATCCTGATGCCCCCTTTTCTTGTTTGCAGCCTTCATTACCTTCTAACTGACTATATGATGTATGAATTTTTTTGTTATTTATCACCTGTCTCCTCGTGGAGGCTGGGGTCTTTGCTTTGTTCACAGTTGTGGCCCAAGCACTGAAAACAGTGTAGCAGGCTCTCCAAAAATATTTATCCAGAGTAAATGAATAATTAAATTGAGATTGATCCTTGAATTATTGCCAGTTCTAAGAATTCTGAGTTCATTCTGAACAACCTTCTCTACAAATTCAGTGTTAGATAACTCCTGAGTGCTAAGAGCTGGAGTGATCCTAGAAACATCCTGCATCTTGAAAGGATTTCTATTTTTGGTGAGGTCGAAGGATCTGAAAGTTGTAAGGCAGTATAAAGGTCTACTTGGTGAATCTATGTTTCCTTTCTAATACTTAATAGGTTTAGTGAAGATCTGACCAGTTTTCTGTTGTCCAAGGGTTTCTGATTAGGAAGTTTATGCTTTTGGAAGTTTAGTGAACTGGCTTGAGCTTAATTCCATTAAGTGTACTTTCTATGCAGCTTCTCACGGCAGCAGTAATTAGAATGCCCTCTGTATACCCCCAATTAAAGTTTCGGGCCCTGATATCACTGGCATTTGCTTTAGAAATGTAAATTAGCCAGTAGCTTGTCATTTGAGCTGATGAGAGTGGTGATACTTGGGAAGCAAAAGAAGACACCTTAAATTTGTAAAATTATCCTTTAACCAAAGAATATGGTAGTTAATAATTTCTTTTCCTCTCCAGAAGATAAAAAGTAATTTAAGCATCAAAGGAGTTGTACCTAGTTTCACATTTCTGTTAGCTTCCTGTTTTAATATCTGACTGTTCTATCTTGACAGCATTAGCTAATGAGTTGGTACAGTAGGAAAACTTCAAAACTTTCTTTTGTTGGTACAAAAAAACTTCTTTGAATTTGTGTTTCTGTGAACGGAACTCATCCTCATTCACTCAGTCAGTCAACAGATATTTATGGAATGCTTACTCTGTACCAGAATTTTGTGGCAGTGCCAGTGTGGAACTTAAAGCCAGTTTTATTTTACTATGATAATTATCTCACCAGAAGGAAGGCAGTTTATAAAATGTTCATTTTAGCTCCATTAAATCGATAGCGTGATGTAAGTGACTTGCTCCATCCATTCCCCCAGGGTAGTGTCTGTCTCTTTCTCTTCAAGAGACATTTATAGAAGGTGAAATGGAAAGGGTAATTTCAAGTGTATGTGTGTTCTAGGCACCATACCAGGTGCTTCCAATATTTTGTCTAATTTGAGCCTCATAACAACTTTGAGAGACGGCTTTTATCCCCATTTTAAAGATAAAGAGACAGAGGCTCCGGTTAAATGATCCAAAGTCACACAGGTAATAAGAAGGATGTTGGTTAGGAACAAGGCTGTGCCTTCCTTCATCTGAGGCAGTTTCTATTCCGTTTACCTTCTCATGGAAAGAGAGTTCCTAGTCAGGATAATGATTACTTGTCTATAATTTTTTCTTAAGACCATATACCAAGGTACATAGATTATCACATATATTCATTCAGAACTAGTATACTTGGTTCAGAGTCTTAAGCTGATCTAGATTAATAGGTTTCACCTCAGGAATTCAACAACAATTTTTACCTACTCAAATGCTAAGTGTTTCCAGAAGCATTTCTTTTGTAATTATAATATTTAGGGAAAGAAATATGAACTGTTGTTTTAAATAACTGAATTTTTTAACTTTCAAATCTGCGATATAAAATAGCAAATTGTGGTATATTCTTTGGCTGAAAATAAAACATTGTTAATTTGTGAAAGGAATTTTTTGCATTTATTAACAGCTCATTTTTTTTCCCCAACAAATAAAAACATACTTCTCCAGAAGGTGGCACTCTAAGAACATCATTTTAGTTTTTTTAATCAAGTACAAGAGTACTACTACATACTTTTTTTTTTAATGAATTGCACATTAAATTATGACCTGAGTCTCTGTCATGCTGACTTTTGTATGCATTTAAAAATGTTTATTTGAAGTATAAAACTCTTAGGAAATATAATAAAATACCTTTAGAAAATTATGTCACTTTAAAGATAAGTGAATTGTATGTGTTGCATATTTCATATGAACCTGTTCTACTGAAAAAACAGGTATTAATGATAATTATTTTGTTCTTTGATTAAATTGCTGTGTTCCCACTATGTTGTTATATTTTAAAACAAAGCAGAAAATTATCTTTCTTTCCAGTCACATTGAAAGTCTATTAAACATTTTCCTGCAGTGGAATCAAATTTCTGTATGAAACAATTTACAGTTGAAATTTTTGATTCATCTTTCAGTGAATACCAAACTCACTTTGGCTAAGTACCAAAAATAAGTTTAGTTAACTGAGGATCAAGTTAACGTGGCTTTTATGTAATTAAAGAGGCTGGTTAGATCTAGACCCTGCAAGAGCACTTAAAAAAAAATTATTCACTTTAAAATTTGTGTAAACTTTGTTATATTAAAATCATGCAATCTCAAATATAATATGAAGTCAGTATCTAGTATTTTTGAGTTGTGAATTTTATTTTTAGGATAAACATGTTCTGTCAGTTGTAACTATTGAGAGGATGCTGGAGAGGCTGAAAAAATCTAATGAGCTTTTGGAACTCATTCTTAAAGGACTTAATGAATATTTGGAAAAGAAACGTCTCTTCTTCCCCAGATTCTTTTTCTTGTCTAATGATGAACTTCTTGAGATCCTATCTGAGACTAAAGATCCCACTAGGTAAGTAAGGCATATCAATATTACTATATATATGATAATGCATACATCATACATGGCTAAGCTGATCTGCTTAAAATTAATTTTCAAATTAATGCAAAACTTGTATATGATTGTTGTTATGTTAGTCTCTCAGTTGTGTCTGACTCTTTGTGAGCCCATGGACTGTAACCCTCCAGGCTCCTCTGTCCATGGGATTTTCCAGGCAAGAATATGGGAGTGTGTTGCCATGTTCTTCTCCAGTTATATATGATTATGTTATGTAATAACTTAAGACTGTTGTAAATCATTCCTGTAATCAACTTATTTGGTGATTAAAACATAGGAAATACCATTGAATTATATTTTTCTAAGTCTGGATGGGTTTCTCTTTTTATCACATATTGTCTTACAGATTTTTCAGAACACATCACTATTCTGCATCCCATGCAGAATAAAAGTCAGTGCCCTCTTGGTGTCTTGCAGTCACTCACCAGGTACTACACCATGATCCTTCCTGTTCATCCCCCACTAGTTTTCTTCTTGTTTCTTCTTCTACAGTCCTTGGAATTCTCCCATAGAAGAGTCAGCCTCCTCCCTCAGCATATTGTTCTCTTGGCCTAGGATCCTCCTCACCCAAATATTCACAAGACTTCTTCTTTGTTGTTATTCAGTCGCTAAGTTGTCTCCAACTCTTTGTGACCCTGGGGACTGCAGCACGCCAGGCTTCCCTGTCCTTCACTATCTTCCGGAGCTTGCTCAAACTCATGTGCGCTGAGTCGGTGATGCCATTCAACCATCTTATCCTCTGTCATCCCCTTTTCTGCCTGCCTTCAATCTTTCCCAGCATCAGGATCTTTTCCAGTGAGCTGGCTCTTTGCATCAGGTGACCAAAGGTCTGGAATTTCAGCTCCAGCCTCAATCCTTCCAATGAATATTCTGGATTGATTTCCTTTAGGCTTGACTGGTTAGATCTCCTTGCTGTCCAAGGGACTCTCAAGAGTCTTCTTCAGTACCGCAGTTTAAAAGCATCAGTTCTTCAGTGCTCAGCCTTCTTTATGGTCCAGGTCTCACATCCTTACATGACTACTGGAAAAACCATAGCTTTGACTATACAGACCTTTGTCAGCAAAATGATGTCTCTGCTTTTTAATACACTGTGTAGGTTTGTCATAGATTTTCTTCCAAGGAGCAGGCATCTTTTACTTTTGTGGCTCAGTCATCATCTGCTGTTATTTTGGAGACCAAGAAAATAAAATCTGCCTGTTTCCATTTCCTACTCCATCTATTTGCCATGAAATAACGGGATTGGATGTCATGATCTTAGTTTTTTGAATGCTGACTTTTTTTTTTTATTAGATTCTCTCCAGATTTTAACATTTTCTAATCAGAATGCATGTTGTGAGTGATAACTTCTCAGAATTCCTTGATCTGTGGCTTGAATTCTGGTTCTTCCAGAGATATTTTGTGTTGTTTCTTCATTCATTGACTTTTAAGCTAGCTTTTTCACTCTCACCTTTCACCTTCATCAAGACGCTCTTTAGTTCCTCTTTACTTTCTGCCATTAGAATGATATCATCTGCATATCTGAGGTTATTGATATTTCTCCCAGCATCCTTGATTTCAGCTTGTGTTTCATCCACTCTGGCATTTCACATGATGTACTCTGCAAAACCTGCTCAAACACCTGCCACTCAGGAAGGCCTTCCCTGGTCACGAGATTGCAACCCCTTCCAGCATCCCCTAATCACCTTTCCTGATTATCTTCTCTGCCCCACCTTTTTTTTTTTCCAGCAAGCTTTTTTTTTTTTTTGTCATCTGGCTTACTCTATAATGTGTTTATTTGCTTACTGTTTAATTTCCTCCAGCAGAACATAAGCTCCATAATGGCTGAGGTTTTTCACCTTTTTATCCTTACAGTTGATTCTTGATTCCTTAGAAGGGTGTCTAGTATATATCAGACAGTGATTAGATATTTGTTACAATCCCTAGTTTTGTGTCTTGTGCTTTCAGAGTAAGAGATAAGCAATCTAGAACATGCCCAAAATGAGGAATTTAGTCAGTTCCATCTATATTACAGTGTGTAGACCAAAGTTGGGCACCTTCCAAATAGTTGATTTATTTGAAATTATAATCCTGTTGTATAATTTGCAAGCAGTCTCTGAAGATCCCACTTGAAATATCAATATACTTTGGTGCATTTGAAGATTCTTCAGATTAGTGTTTTATCTGTTGGTTGAGGTTGATTGGGTCCTTATATTACTTTTAATGTCTTTCAATTCATTGTGCTGGAAACAAAGCCTCATGTAGCTCTTATAATAGTTGTAATTTTATAGGCCTTTTGTGATTATTCAATTAATGATGACCTCCCACTTGACTCATGTATGTATATTCCATATGTATGTTTTTTTTTTTTCCCTTCAACAATTCATCTGCAGCATCTAGCAGGGGCCTCACACATAATGCACATTTATGAATTTTGAATAAAGTTTGGAATACACAGAACATTGATATTTAGGGAATTCTTTTATTTGGTTAATTATTTTAAACATTCTTTTTCCTGACAGAGTACAGCCTCACTTGAAGAAATGTTTTGAAGGAATTGCAAAGGTGGAATTTACAGAAAGTCTGGACATTACGCACATGAAGAGTAGTGAGGGAGAGGTGGTGGAACTCGTAGACACCATTTCAACAGCCAAAGCCAGAGGTCAAGTGGAAAAGTGGTTGGTTGAGTTAGAGAGAGTTATGATTAAATCCATCCACAAGGTAGCTGGCTACATTTATTATTATTTCTAGTAAAGATGATAGAATGTTAATGTATTATTGATAAATGCACTGTTATTTAGACAAACTGAGTCATAAATTATCAATTCAATTACAATAGATTGAAGGCAAAGATATGGTCTGTGGTACTATTTTTGTAATGACTCACCTGAAAAGCAATGAATACTGCAAAAAACTTGGGTTTTAGTCTTGAGTCTGTTTCATTTCTTGTGCTTTTGATATTAGATACATTTTAATCGACATGGTCTATCTTTAGTCTTGTCTAGGAAGCACCTCTCTACAGTTTCACGTCAGTTTCTATGGTGCTTTCTTTTGTTCTGTGCATATGTAATGTATGTACCAAAATGTTAGAAAATCATTAATGGTTACTTCACATCTCACATTAACACATTATCATCTCAATCATTTGTAATATATATTTTTTTGTTACTAGAGAATTTTAAGTCATGGAGGCAAATAGATATTAGTTGAGCAGTTAAATTCATTTTTTACCAGAGTGTGAACTTATCATTCAAGTTCCTTACCAGGAGTAAAAATCATGATTCATCAGGGAAGCTTGAGAGCAAGAACTAAAAGGAAACATGGCATCAGGTCCTAATCAACACAGTTTTTGCTAAGTTTTCAAATTCTATCATACATTATTGAAAAATTCACTGGAATCCAGGTATTTAATATACATCATATACCTTAATGCCCCTTTCTCTCAAATATAATTTGAGTATCTCTTTGAATTATATTTTTTCAATAGGTGTAAAATCTTTTGGACAGTTTCCCATTTCTCCCTATTATGGACTAAATTATAATGAATGTCCTTATAATAGAGATGGCTTCTTTGAATTATTTATTTTCTCATGATATCTTATATATATAGGATCACTGGACAAAAGAGAATGAGCTTCCATAGGTCTTGATAAGTATTGGCAAACAATGTTTTCATTTATGTATCTATTAACAATTAAATGAATTCTACTTTGACCACTACTTAAATTGATTATATGGTTTGTTAATTGATGTGTGCAGTGATAACTCATTAATTTAGACATATTTAATACTATTTCAACTAATCTTTTAATTTTGCCAATGTATTCAGATAAAATATTTTGGTTATCATTTCAGACCATTAAGTTGGGTTGGCAAGGAATGGTTTAGGAAATATCTTTTCCAAATGTTCATGTGTAAGTTGGTGGGAAAATGCAAGTAAATGCAATATAAAATACTACAGATAGGAGCCGTGTGTTACTGTGTTGTGCTATATGTTATTTTCATGCTTGAAAGGCTACTGTGTGCCTAAAGTATGTGAATTTTGTGTCATTTGTAAATGATAAAATATCATGTTCTTGGCACCTTTGCCCCTTACCTTATTGTGTTATCATGGGTTTAATGTAGATTGCTACCACCAAAATATATTTAATTTTTCATATATGGTATACATAGTTTAGTATTATATTTTATATATGATATCATAACCTTTCTGTAATCATGTTTTTCCTCTTCCAACTATATAGAAATCTGTTAATTAGATTATATGCTTCCCTCTCGTTCTCTCCACAGAATCCTTCTAGAACACATATATATTTCATCCTTGGCATTTCTCTACTGTTCCTTCTAGTCTTTCCAGGGTTTCTCCCATCTGTCCCTTTTCACCTGCCTTTTTTTCTTTATTATCAATAGTCAGCATTGCCCTTCATTTCAATTCAGCTCTGTAAATATCCTAGCTAAACTATAGAAGTCCAGAAAGGTTCACATATCCTTATATATTCCTCATAAAAATGTAACTTTGACAACATTTTCAGAAATTCAAACACTGACACGGCTATCACCTCATCAGTTCTGTTCAGTTCAGTTCAGTCACTCAGTTGTGTCCAACTCTTTGCGACCCCATGAATTGCAGCACGCCAGGCCTCCTTGTCCATCACCAACTCCTGGAGTTTACCCAAACTCATGTCCATCGAGTCAGTGATGCCATCCAGCCATCTCATCCTCTGATGCCCCCTTCTCCTCCTGCCCCCAATCCCTCCCAGCATCAGGGTCTTTTCCAATGAGTCAACTCTTTGCATGAGGTGGCCAAAGTATTGGAGTTTCAGCTTCAGCATCAGTCCTTCCAATGAACACCCAGGACTGATCTCTTTTAGGATGGACTGGTTGGATCTCCTTGCAGTCCAAGGGACCCTCAAGAGTCTTCTCCAACACCACAGTTCAAAAGCATGAATTCTTCGGCACTCAGCTTTCTTCATAGTCCAGCTCTCTTCACAGTCCAGCTCTCACATCCATACATGACCACTGGAAAAACCGTACCCTTGAATAGACAGACCTTTGTTGGCCCTTACTATTTTTGGTTGATATAATAAATTAGACTGATTGAAAAAGTGGATCTATGGATTCACTGAAAACATATGTAGCAAAGCACATGACTTAGACTTCCTGGTTTTACAACTTTCAACTCTCTGTGAATGAAGTCTATATCCACCCTTTCAGCATAGCCTTTGGCATCAAAGGGAGCGAGATCTGGAAACATAGGAAAAACTTTAGAGGAGTTATGTAGTTTGCCTAATGTGCATGTACACATGTGCACCTGTCTCTTATACACATCTAGATGTGTATAAGAGACAGCTTAATTGCCTATGTTAAATTTCTTTTTTGCTTAATTACCTAGAAAGATCCTGCACTGAATTCTGAATACAGGTATCAAAACCTCAAAGTTGGGATCAAGGATTGTCTACCTGACCCACTTGGGCTTTAGGGTAGTTAAATCTAGTTACCATCTGAAAATGGAACACTGGCGGTACCCAGCAGGCAGTGCGAAATTCACTTACTCAAATTATGCTACTGGTCTCATGAAGTGAAGAGTCTGTTTTACAAGCAATGCTTTGGTGGACCAAGTGGCTGCTGGAACAGGTCAATACAGTACAAATTTGAACTACAAGGGATGTGAGATGGGCTGAATTTTTTCTAAAACCCTGGGAAAACTAAAGAAATGGTTCAATTAAAGGCTTAAATTCTCTGCTCAAGATATGGTCAGAGGATTAAGATGCTTCTATGATTACCCTCAGAGAGCCTCTTAATTCTCATAGCTACAATTCTGACACAGCCAAAAATGACAGTCTGATCCAGCAGATTGCCAAATTACAATGTTATGTAATTCACAGCCTTGTCAGATCTGTTCTGTGAACGATAAATTCCTTATTGGGAAAGAGTGGGATGGTGAGAACTGAGAATTGGGGCTGTCTGAGGGAATTTGATGACCTCTGGTTGCCCTGACTCTCGACTGAGAGCTTCCCTGGCCAGAAGCCTTTTCAGAATTCTGAGGAGCATGGGAGGTATTGTATTGTAATAGTGCTTGTTTGGGGAGAACCAAAGTTAGATGCAGTCTAATGGATTGATGTGACTGCACTTATCAGACATTCGTGTTTCAGTGAGCTAGTCTCGGAGATGTGAGTCATTCTGTTTACTTATTTATTTCTGCCAAAACCTGCCTTAANATTTTCTAATCAGAATGCATGTTGTGAGTGATAACTTCTCAGAATTCCTTGATCTGTGGCTTGAATTCTAGTTCTTCCAGAGATATTTTGTGTTGTTTCTTCATTCATCTGGGGTGGTTTCAACCAGAGGCAACTTTATTTATTTTTAAATTTTAGTTTTAATTGGAGGATAATTGTTTTATAATGTTGTGTTCATTTCTGCTGTTCATCAACATGAATCAGCCATAGGTATACACACATCTTCTCCCGCTCGAACCTCCCTCCCACCTCCCACCCCTTGAGGCAACTTTAAATAGAATTCTCTGTTAAAGGTTTTTGGAACCAGTCTGGTGGTCAGAATTCAGATGGAAAGCTCCATGGGTACCAATTTTGATTCACTGTCTTTAGGAGGTGTTTTTCTGCCTTCTGCCATGGCCTGGAGAGGTGCATATTTCCTTGAAATTTATTTCTCACCTGAGGATTTGTGTTTTATTTACCTTTAGTTGAAGAGAGTTTAGTCTTTTAGGGCCCCAACTTTACGAAAGTTTCTTCTATTAGATTCCTTCTCATCTTAGGTATTTCCCCTCTTTTCTTCTGACATAAAATAATGATACATCTTATAATAAGTAGGGTATTAGATTTGTTGATATTAGGTGTCATTATTATTGTCATAATCACCACCATCCTCCCTGAGACATCTAATTTCATGACTTAAGTTATATTAATTATAGTAGCAGACTTCTTTTTGGTTAATATTCCTAGTTTGAGGTGGTGATTTTGTGAGGAAAAGGAATTAGTCAAGAAGGAAAGAAGTAGTTCAAGTAGGAACTAAGGACTAAGTAGGAAAAGAACTAAGGATGCTAATGTCATAAAGTGTTTGCAGCCATGGTTTTTCAACATGTCTGCATAGTAGTCATTTGGGAATTTTAAAAAATTTTCAAATTTCAGGTCATACCCTGGACAGAGTAAATCATAAACTCTTGAGGTGTTACCTAGGCATCAGTGTTTTTGGAACTTTCCATCTGATTCCACTGTGTAGGTAAGTTTGGGAACCACTAGTTTCTAGAAGGATAGGTGAGTGAGAGTGAGGATTGAAAAAGGGCAAGAAATAATAGATAGTAGGTAACCATTTATGATCCTTTAGTAGTATAGTGAATGAAAAATGTCAGATGATAGATGTTTAAGAATGAATTTATAGCATGACCTTGGAGGTAGAGTTGTATAAAGCCCATAATATAAAATAGGCGATTCAGCGGTGGTGGGGAAAAGCAGAGAAAAACAGGGTGGAAGCTTAAGGAGGAATGGTATCAAATGAAAACCCTTTTCATTTGTTTTCCAAGTAGGGCAGGCATACCTTTTCCAAAGCACAGAATATAGTGTGGAAGGACTGAAGACTAGAAAATGAGAGGATTATTGAAAGAGGAATATTATAAAAGAGGCAAAAGGGAAGGGGATTAAAAAGTTGTGAATTGTTTATGGAAAATAAGTTTTCAGTCCAAGTTTGGTGAGTAGAATGAAAAAAAACAGATGAGGGAACCCCATCATAACTGACACTAAAAAGAGGTTAACCCAAATTCTTATTTCATAGATCTTCTTAGTGGAAGGAAAAAGATAGTGAGTTTACTCAGTTGAGCAAATTTGGTTCACAAATCTCTGTATTCATAAAAATTGTCTAGAGAGCTAGTTGAAAATTCATATTTATAGCCTTCCCATTCCACTCCCCCACTTGAACATTTTCTTCAGTAAGTTCAAAGGAGGGTCAAGAAGTTTACATTTTTAATAGATTATCCCAGGTGAGTCTTATTAATGCTGGTGGTTCTGAAATCAAGCTTGGTTGATACCTTGGGCTAGAGGCAGTGCTTTTGAACTGCTTTCAGAGAAATAAAAAAAAAGATGAGAGAAATGAGCCCTGTGCAACAGCCAAGGCCCACTGGATGCTAAATGTGATTTTTTAGGTTTGATGAGTTTTTGTGACTGTCTTTAGCAACTCTCTGAAGCCTGAAAGCTGACATAGGTGAAACCTGTTGTTGGATCCAGGATCAGCATGGCAGAAAGTCCAGATGGGAAACAGATCCAGGGCATTAATGAAGGAAATATTGAATTCAAGTTCTGGTTTCTTAGAAGACAGGCAGTCAGGAGGGATCAGGAGGCTGAGTGTAAAATCAGAGGCATCACATAACAGAATCATCCTTTATGGGAAAGTTAGTAGCTTGGGAGGAGCAAGTGTAGCAAGTTTCAGATAAACTGATTTTGTTAGGGAAGGGAGGGGCATTAGAAAGGTTGGGCCTTCCTTCCTTCTGTCCTTATTTGAAAATTTGGTGTTGTTGAAGAAAGGCACGTTTCTCTCAAAGTGAGAAAAATGTCAAGGATCAAGTTATCTCATTGTGGGATGGTAATAAGGTCGCTAGATAAAACCCAAGATATATTTAGTTAAGTCTGAGTGTCAGATACACAGTGAATAAGTTTTCAGTCTGGATATGTCCCAAATATTGCTTGGATCATGCTCACACCAGAAAAATATTCATTGTATATCTGATATTCATACTTAACTGAATCAGTGTCCTCTTTTTTTTTTTTTTATTTTAAATAAGTCTGGCAACCTTTAGTAGAAATGATGTTTCATAAGATATAGATAAGAGCCAGGCTGGGAGAAGGTTGTCACTGTGGTGGAGTGGAACTGAGTTGTTTGAGAATAGAAAGTATGAAGTAGTATCAGGGAAATATTATTTAGCTAAGAGTGTCAGGTATAAATATTCAAAATAAGATGACCATTAGAGTGGGAGTTGGAACAAAGAATTATTGTGTATTAAAAGTAGGGGAGCTCTGCCAGGATCATTCTTTGTAATTTTGTAAAGAAAGATGGTTTGTCAACTTATTTTACCAATGTCTGCAGCTTCTTCTGAAGCATAACTTATTTTCCTGGATAAAGAAGCAGTTGTATAGGGAGTCTCATGTTTTCAGTTGCCAGTTATTAGTTATTTTATCTGCATAATATCACTCCACCTCCTTTCGACCTCATCTGCTAAAAGGATGGGAAGAGATTGATGAATAAATGTTGTGTGTTCATGAATGCATTTTGTGATGAGTTGCAGGAATGCATGCCAGCCCATAAAAATAGAAGTTAAACTTTATGATCAATTAGGAAAACTAGGCAGATAAATGCTAGAATGTCATTTTGAATAGTAGATTTATCTTTATGTTTTTCTTTTTATTCTCCCGATTTTGGAAACAATTTCCTTTTATTTTCCATTTTGACTTTGAATAATTAAAGGCACAAACATTTAGTATCATTTCACTCAATGAATAACTGATAGTTTAAAATTTTTCTATTATTCGTTGATTCTGGAGTAATTTTTTTTTCCTCTTTTAAGTGGTGCTCAACATAGATATAATTAGTTTAACTCAAACAAGGAAGTCTTGTCTTAGAATCTGTGACTTTAAAAATGCGGGATATTGGAAAAATAATTTGAGTTAGTAGAAGAGTATGGGAAGGGAAACTTCAAAGGCTAGTCTGGTGTCAGCACCTGCTGTGGTCACAGTGTAAACCCTGAAGACCAGGGATTTTGGCAGCAGTCACAGTGCTTTTAGTTCATTCTCCAGCATCCCCAAATGTGAAGCAGATGCCAGTTTCTTCGCTAGGGCTCTGATAATGGCATATAATGAGTTGGTTGTTTCCTAGCAACTAAAGAAGCAGTTTCACTTTAGCTGATCCTGCAATAGGAATGAGACATTTTCCCTTGATAGCTGGTATTAGTGATTTCCCTGACAATGGAATTTCACTTCTGAATAAGGAATGTTCTCAGCCTTTGGTTTCCTAAAGAATTTTGCTTTTGAGTGTGGGCTAAGCTCTGTTTAATCCTGTATAAAACGAAAAAAATTTCTTGAGCCCCCTAAGTACCTCTCATGGGAAGAGCCAAAGGATTTTGATACATCATTTCTCAAATGGCGAGTGATTATATAAGAAGCTATAATGGGTGTATTTTTCCCAGTGTTTAACAGGATAATTAACAGCCAGATTCTTTTCTATATTTAATGTTTGAGGCAACAAAGGTTTGTTAAGTATTGGCCAATGTGTGGTAGAAAAAATATATATGAAAATTTATTACCATTTCAATATACAGACAGTGTAATAAAAATATCTTCTAATCTGTAACCTACTTGATTTCAAACAGTATTTTATACATAAAGTTACTATTATACCAGTTATTATAGTACTTCATTTCATAGTAAACTGTTAAACAATTTAATGTTTAACTTTAAATAATTGCTAATATTTAGTTGTACTTAATTGTAGCATATCTAAATCCTTATTTGGCAGTGGTAATAGATCAGAGGTCTTCTGATTATTAAGATATATGGAAGCATGAAAATATTACTTTAAATGATTTTCTTTTAGTCATTCATAGTTTAAACAATTTCTAAGGAAATTATGTTTTTCTTCCTTTGACACTAATAATCATTAAGAATTATAATATGATATATTAAATTTCAGTTTTTAGATACTTAGTCAAAGAAATAAAATGTTAAATGATGTTAAGATAATTAAGTTAACCATGTCTAAATATACCAAAGAAATTTATTGCCTTGCATGGAAAAGTTTCTCAGACTATGCATTAAATGTAGATCAAGTTATTGAATGTTTTCCTTGTCACTTTTGGGCATCTGACCTTATTCATTTCTATGATTTTTACATCATCAGATACTTAGCAAGTCTCATATTTAAAAACACTTTATTAGGCTTCCATGAAGCATTAAAGAACAAAGAACATTAATGAATTCAGTTGGACAGGACAGTAGTCTTTCAGGTACCTAAAGACATAATTTTTCCTTAAAAACTCTTTAAAGATGAGGCACAGTTTCAGTGTAATATCTCAGTTACTCCTCTTAGATTTCTTTGGGACTTCTGAGGTGACAGAATCAGCATGTTAAGCCTTGTTTTTAATTATCCTTTCCCTTTTAAAATTATAGATTAGTCAACAAGGAAAAAGAGATACAATATAACTAAAAGTCTGGTTCTTTGAAATATTTTTCTGAGGCAGTATTAGCTAAGAAATAGCTCAATTTGGTTAACCTGGCAGGGGTTTCTTTTGATCACTGCATTTATTCATTTATTTCACAATCAGATATTTGTACAATATCAGATACTTGTACTTTTATAAATACAGTACAATTCTGTACTTTTAAAATGTTATCAGACTTTTTGTCATTGTCAGCAGCACATATTTAAGTGGCTGCTTACTGTGTTTGGGGGGCATTGTTTAGATGCTGAGGACACAGGGATTATGTAAGATGTAGTTCCACCTTTGCAAACATCAAAGCTTTTAGTTGCAGACCTACTTTTGACTTTTGGTCATAAGCAAGATGTTTTGAACGTTAGACATTTTGATAATGATACTGTTTTACAGTGTCTTGTTTGAGGCAGTCAAGGCTGGTACTTAGAGGACAAAGCTGAATATTATATAGTGTTGACCATTCAAGTTGGTGGTATTGTTATGAGACCAGGTTTCACAGATTCATTTCGGTTCCATGTCATGGAAGGAACCATGCAGTCACACTGAAATGGAATGAGTTCTCAGGAGTTGGACATGGCTTATGAATATAAATTGCTGGTTATTTCCTCCAACTTAAAGTACCCTTTTTAAAATACCAGTTGTCAGAGATGACTTACATGAGTTCCTCCAACTCACCATGATGACTATTCTTATATATGCAGCTTTGAATACAAGCTATTACAGTGTTCTAGGCTGGCACCGACTTCCCTAATCCCCCACCCCAAGCCATTTATGCTAAATTTCTCAAGCATCAGAGTGGATCTAACATGTCATTACTTCACCAGTTTACTCATGTGTGCTGATCCCTGTTAACACAGGCGTAGACATAGGTTTTCACCTGATAGAACTACTTAATGACCAGAATGTTTAAATGGGTATTTTTATGAAGAAAACAATAGAAGTAAGGCAACCAAAGTATATATATAAAAAGAAGGGTTCTTGTTGTCCAGTGTCAGCCACTGATGTTCTCTGCGTAGCACTGATATTCTTCTGTGTAGTTTTGGGTTGGAGCAATTTCTAAGTTTGGGAGGGCCCTGCTTCTCAGAGCTGCTTTTCTAACCTGACACCCACAGAAGGCCTCCTGCTGCAGCTCTCTGACCATATATACCTGAGTCAGATTATTCTCTGCTTTCTATCAGTGGTTGGCCTCCTTGGATTAGCCCTACTCCTGGTACCTTTGGAAAATGAATTTTCGTCTTTGTGGTCATGAATTCCTTTCTCAGAGTTTAGGTCTTTCAGTCATATCTTGCCCTGGTCTGGATGCAGGAACCAGCACGTCATCTCACATCCCTTCTCATTTGGTACCTCATTAGCTATTTCTTCACATGGTTCACCCCTTTGGCAAGGGATAGGCTTTGTCACCTGTCTAGTTAAATGTCCTTCTTCCCAGAAGTTTTCAGTAGTGTGTTCGGTTTCCCATTTCTGGTCTTCCCTTTTCTTCTCAGCTCAAAGCCCTTGTTTACTTTGGATAGATCTTTGTGCCTGAGTGAAAAACACGTTCTCAGCCTATTTGTAGGTTCACCGCCCTCTAGGAGCGATGGACGCTGTGGACTCAGATTGCCAGGTTTACTTCCCTGGCAGTGGTTCTAGTGCTTCCCAATGAGAGAGATGGGGCCTTCCTGATTTCGTCCCATCGTATCTATTTTTCATTCTCAGTAGTGAACATAGAGAATCAGGATTCATATTTTCAGGACGTAGACTGGGAGGGGAGGCACAGTGTGACTGTTCAGTCCCAGTGAAATACAACAGCAGATTTCATTTATGACTTTCCTGACACCTAAATCGGGAAGTAAGGACAAATAAAGAAAAACAGAGCATCTGGCTTGACTCCAGGCCTTGCATCTGGAAGGAGAGCGGGAAAGGAAGTGACAAGAAAGAAAAGACAGAAAAGTACCAGGAAATTGAAGTAATTTTTGTGGTTTAAACTTGGTCAGTGTTTCATCGACCGTGCAAAGATGCTCTAGTATTATTTTGTGTCTAACAGCACATTTCCCCATTTCCTTCTTTGTGTAACTACCAGAGGGTGTAATAGGGGTTCTTGGACAGTCATTTCATATTAAAGATGGCTCTCACTGTAGCTCTGGCATAGTAGGGAGCATACAGAATCCTGTCGTGTTTTTAAGAGAATTGACAAAATGGACTGTCTCATTTAAGTCAAAGTCAGCAATCAAAATTAGTGCAAAAGGAATCACTACTAGAAAAGTGTGCCAAGCCAGTGAACTACATTAATCAAAGGGCAATGGAATGATGTCAAATACAAATCATTAGCAGCAAAAACCAATGAGGCTAAAATAATTACCTTAGGAAATGAATAAATTAAAAGTGGACTAATTACCCAAACCTTATAATTTCCCATTTATACCTTGAACACTTTAGAATTCCTAACTTTCTATAACTTTCTAATTCTTTTATATTGTTGATCCAGACTTTTAAGAATAAGCTACAATGATTTGAGCTGAGTCTAGGATAGAGGGTAATTATAAAAGGTAGGACCTTGTCTTCTGCAATTATAATTAAGAAGCCTTAATAAAGATCAAGATTAATAAAGTAAGATTACTTACTGGGCCCTTAGAAGAGCTTCTTAAAGCTGTGGCCCCTTTGGATGGACAGGGCTTTTTCTATTTGCTTAGGTCCAGAGGGAGAATCATGGGTCAGAATCATATGTTAGAAGCCTACTGCTGCTGCTGCTGCTGCTAAGTGGCTTCAGTCGTGTCCAACTCTGTGCGACCCCATAGATGGCAGCCCACCAGGCTCCACCGTCCCTGGGATTCTCTAGGCAAGAGCACTGGAGTGGGTTGCCATTTCCTTCTCTAATGCATGAAAGTGAAAAGTGAAATTTAAGTCACTCAGTCATGTCCGACTCTTCACGACCCCATGGACTGCAGCCTGCCAGGCTCCTCTGCCCATGGGATTTTCCAGGCAAGAGTACTGGAGTGGGGTGCCATTGCCTTCTCCAAGAAGCCTACTAGAGCTGTTCAAATTCTAAAAAGATTTGAATAGATCCCAAACAGGCTATAAGGAGAGTTACGGTTGTTACTGGAGACTTTATAGGATTTTGACCCCTTTTTATTATTTAAATAGATACTGTACCTAATTGATTTTAAGATACATATTTTTTTCAAATTTCAGTATTTCTGAAATTGGAGTATATTTTATAATCATTAAGTCTTGACATCACATTTGTTTATTAACTTTTTAATCTTTTTTTGGTATATAAAATAATGGTATATCTTACAATCTATGATATCTTCTGGATGGAAAATATTATTTTAACTTTACTTTGGTGCTGATTGAATTATATTCTCATCTTTTTCACAGTCACTGCAGAATGATTCTATGTCGTTCATTTTGGTCAGGTATTTTTATTGCTGAAAGACTGTTTTAAACTGCTGCTGACAGCTTTCGCAACCTGTTCGTCCTCTTTCATCTCCTTATCACTAACGTAATTTTCCTCCTTATTGTTTAGCCAGAAACTGCCAGATTATTCTTCCCAGTGTCTGATTTTGGGGATGTCAGTCATTGTGTCTCTCTATTACTTTTTACAGCAACCTATCCTCTGACATTTTTCATTTGTTCAGTGGTTAGATTTAGAGAAATTGTAGATAAGAAAGGCATGAAACTTGATGGCATAGATTCTTTTTGTTTCTGTGAACCTTTACTTAATTTTTATTTGATTTTGATAAAAAGTACACTGAAAGAAATGACTCATGGTGAATTAAAGCATCCTTTTTAAAGAAAATTTCTTTTTGTATTTATGCCAAACCTATATATANGGCCTGGCATGCTGCGATTCATGGGATCGCAAAGAGTTGGACACGACTGAGCAACTGAACTGAACTGAACTGAAAAATAGCTAATATTGAGTTTTTACTATATACTGAGCCTTATGCTGTTTGCCTTTATTATTTCATTTAATGTTCACAATTGTGTGTAATAGATAGTTATTCTTATTTTCACATATGAGGAAACTGAGGCATAAAGACATTAAATAACTTCAGCAGGGTCCTACAAGTAATCTTTCTGATTCCCTAGCCTCAGCTTTTAACTAAACTGTACAGCTGAAATCTCAACGGTTTAAATTTTCACTTAAAAGAATGAAAACATGCCTTTTGCTATCATCTCTGAAATACTAATAGGTATTAATGTATTGAGACTTTTCCTTTGTCATTTTTCTGTATATTTTGTATTTTATGCTTTGTACCATAGAAGGCATATCTGAGAGAATGTCTTGATACATCTCTTTACAATAGCATTCATTAGTTAAATACTCTTTTTCATTCCACTTCAGCTGCATTTTTTAAAATTTAGGCAATATGTTATTTTGGTACAATTTTTATATGAAGGTGAGTTATAAAGTCTTTTCATCCTTTTCACCAGTGTTTGATAATGGGAAATTTGACAAACCATTTATAAAGTATAGTAGTTATAGAATGCCTTTTTTAAAAATTAAAATAGTTTTATAAGGATTCATTATTTGGGTTTGATCACACTTCACTGAGGTACTATGGCATTTCCCAGTTACCTAGAATAAGCTGCAATTCAGTAGAGGGAAATGACTTTCTGTCTCAGTGATATAGTGAGTGTCTATTATATTTAGATGAAACCTCAACACTACTTTTCTTAGTGGTTATTTGTTGAGACTTCTTCACAGTTCAGAGGAATTTCTGGGAGCAAAGAGTCATCGATATTAGAATAGACTGTTCTGTTACTATTCAGTGATAGATTTCAGCTAACCTCATATATTGAGTTCTTTTCAAATCATTTTTTTACCAAACATATTGATTTAGAGAGAACAGATGTTGTAGTTTAGACCAAGTATAAATTTAGAGGAGTCCCACGACTGCCCTCACTCTGACACTAGTTACAAATTCAGGGATTCCCAAGACCATCCTTAGATTCAGTAATTTGCTAAAAGGACTCGCAGAACTCACTGAGTACAACTGCACTCACGGGTATGGTTTGTTACAGGAAAAAGAGATTAAAATCAGCCAAAGGAAGAAGTGCCTAACGCAGTATCTGAGGAATTATTATGGAGTATGGAGCTTCCATTGTCTTCTCCCAGTGGAGCCAGGGCACATTGCTTCCCTGGCATTGATATGTGACACTGTGCATGGAGTGTTGCCAACCAAGGAAGCTCACCTCAGCTTTGGTATTCTCAGAACTTTTGCTGGGACTCTGTGGCATGGCCATTGTTGACTGTCCGAGGCTGGTCTCAGTCTTCAGTCTCCAGCTCCTCTGAGCTTGACCGAAAAGAGGAAGCCCCCATTCTAAATCACATTTTTACTACCTGGCTACCCCATCACCCCAGGAAAACAGAGACCTTAGAGATTACTTCCCAGAAGCTGAAGTCAAAGGTCAGTGTTTAGGGGTCTTTTTGAGCAAGGTTAGATTATTCACTACACAGCTACAATGTGAATAAAGCTGACTTCCGGAATGAATGTATGCTTAAGCTAAACTTGGGTGTTCACCTAGTATGCTAAAAACATTGTTGCTGAGAGTTTCTAGGTATTGTCACTCAATATGGGAATTCCTTGAAAGTACAGTTTTTCTCAGTTGTAGAAAGGCTGCTGAGACTGCTTCTTTTGGAAACCTTGAGGCCTGCTAATTCCATTACACCCCATATACCTGCCATCTTGGTAATTACCCCAATATAATCCTCTCTGGTCATTACAAAATTTTTCTCATCTTTATATGTGCTTGGGACTTCTTTCCTAAACGTGAGTTTACTTTCCTCTTCACAAAGCTTTGTTTCAATGATCTCTGAAGCCCCAGCTTATATTAGATGTGTTCTTCTTAATATCCTTAGCTGAGAACTCCTCTCTGTCTCTTTGCCTTTACTGAAAACTGCAATTCCTTGTAGACAGCACTTTTCATAAAGTCTTCTTAAGCGGACACGTCTCTTCTTTCACTTACTGTGTACCCATGGGTTTAGGGTAAGGTCTGACACATTGTTGTTCCCTAGAGTAGCTTCTGCTCTGGTACTCCTCCATACTTACATTCTCTTTTGATAGCCATGGTTACAAAAAGTACAGTCAACTTCCCCTGTTCTTCTTTGGTCATTCTTTATATATATATATATATAATTATTTAAGTGATTAAATTTATTTGACTATGCTGGGTCTTAGTTGTAGAAAGCAAGATCTTCAGTCTTTATTGCAGCAAGGTGGGATCTTTAGTGGTGGCATGTGGGATCTAATTACCTGATCAGGGACTGAACCTGTGTCCCCTGCATTGGAAGCTTGGAGTCTTAGCCACTGGCCCACCAGAGGAGTCCCGTCATTCTTTTTTAGTTGCTAAATATATTGACATTTCCTTTTATTCCCATTCTAGCCACCATCTTGGATAACTTTAGAGTCCATGTGGACAATCCAGTTAATATCCTGGTCTTTCAATTTCTTTGACTTTTTTTTTTTTTAATTTACAGAGCTTTAAAAAATTTTTTTTATTGCAGTATGACTCACATACTATAAAACATACTATTTAACCATATTTAATTGTACAATTCAGTGGCACCAAGTACAGTCACATTGTTATGTTCTTGCTATTATCCATCTCTCAAACTTTTCACCTTCCTAAACTGAAACTCTGTCCCCATTAAATACTAACTCTCTGTTCCCCCTCCCCACACCTTCCCCAGCCCCTGGCATCTACCAGTGTACTTCCTGATCCTATAAATGTGGCTGTTGTGGGTACCTTGTAAAAGCAGAATCAAACAGTATTTGTCTGCACCCGCTGCATATGCCTAGTCACTCAATTGTGTCAGACTCTGTCCAGCCCCATGGACTGTAACCCGCCAGGCTCCTCTGTCCATGGGATCTTCCAAGCAAGACTACTGGAATGCATCACCATTTCCTTCTCCAGGGGATCTTTCTGACCCAGGAATTGAACCTGCATCTCCTGCTTCGGCACCTGAGCCACCTGGGAAGCACCTACTATATATTGCAATGCATTTTTAAAGTTAACTTAATATATGTCTATAAGCAGGTTGTATCTCCCTCCCTCCCTCCTCCCAGTGCTATACAGTAAGTTCTCATTAGTTATCTGTTTTATACATAGTAGTGCAGACATGTCAGTCCCAGTTTCTCTGTTCATCAGACTTACCCCTTTCCTCCTTGGTGTCCATATATTTGTTCTCTATGTTTGTGTCATATTATAGTTTTAACACAAGCCTCAGCACATTCCCTGGGGGCTCTGGAGATGGAGTGACTTCTTGGGGATCACCCCCTTTGCCAGGCCTTTATCCTCCATCATGGGCTGGTTGTTGCATGTGGGTTATCCCCAGGTGGGATGCACGATCTTAGGCTTGGGATGCCTTTGTGATGCTTGGACAGAGACTCAGCTGAGTGACATCCTTTGCCAACACTCCCAGCAGTTAGAAGAAAGAGTGACTCAGTTCTGAAGGGGGCCCAAATGGAACACATTAACATTCAGCTGAAGCTCAGGGGTGAGAGGAAACCGGTCTTATGTGCGTGTTCTCTGTCCATCATATTTTGCATGACTTCTGACAGCTGGTTGCTGTTGTTCAGTAGCTCAGTTGTGTCCAGCTCTTTATGACACAAAGAGTGCCATGGACTATAGCCTGCCAGGTTCCTCTGTCCATGGGATTTCCCAGGCAAGAATACTGGAGTGGGCTGCCATTTCCTTCTCCAGGTCTTCGCCTTCTTAATGTGAGTGCCTTTAACCTCCATTCTATGTCAGCCCCCCATTCTCATGGTATACCCTCAATCTTGTCCCCTGGAAGTGCTCAGCTTACTCATCTTGCCAGTCTAGTTTTTCTTCTTTCGTGCAGGCAAGCTTCTTGAAGGAATTTTCTAAATCTGTCTCACTCCTTCATTTATCATCTACTTCTGTCACCTTTACCCTACTTTAGCCAGGATCACCAGAAATGTCTATTAAAAAATCCTTTGTATACTTTTCTCATTTTAATTGATCTGTTTGCACTAAGTTGATACATCTCTTTGACGTATTAACTTTAATTTTGAATGCCCTTTTCCACTGGTTTTCATAACACTACATTTTCCTATGATATCTACTTTTTAATCTTCTTTTTCTCTTTCTCCTTTATAGTTTCCTCTTCTCTATTCATTTAAAAAATATTAGTCCTTAGCACAGGTATAATTATCCCAACTCACAGGCTTGGAGACTAAGTGACCCTACTTAGTAAATGGTGCAGCCAACATTTGAACTGAGTCTAAAGCCTTTACAGTTCATCTCTTAGAATCCCGTCTGATCTTGTACTTTCCCTGGGCAATAGCATCTATCCCTGAAGCCCAGATACTATATTCACCCCATCTATCTCTTCTGAGTGGTAAAAACACCCATCCCATAGGCAGCTGCCTGCTGGATAGCTGGATATCTCAAAGTCATGGAGTCCAGGTGAGAGCTTGTCATTGTCTCCCACACCTGAAACTTCTCCTTCTATGCTGATAACAGAGACTCAGTGATTGACACTACCATACATGTACCTGTTCTGGCCAAAATCCTGGTGGCCATCTTTGATTCGTCCTCCCCTCCACCCCCATATTCACTGTGTCCTAGTCTCCCATCTCTGTGGCTGCCCCTCCTGCACTCCCCCTTCTCTCTCCTGGGACAGCTGTAACAGACTTCTGCATCTATATCCCTCTGTAATCTGAGATAGTCTGACTAATCTTTTTAAAATGCAGATCTCATCATGTACTTTCCAGATTTAGATCTTTAGTGACAATTTGTTGTTTTCTGGACAAAAGTTCAAAAATCCAAGTTGGGAGATAAAGCCCTTCTTGATCTGATCACAGCTCATTCCCCTACTCCCACTCTCTGCTTCAGCTGTCCTGAACTATTTGCTGTTCCTGGATTCATTTTGCTCTCTTGCCTCCAGGACTTCCCTCGTGCTTTTACTTCTTGCCAAAATGCTCTCTTCTGTTCCTCCGTCTAGTACTTGAGGTCTTGGCTGAGGGGTTGGGAAAGCCTTCTGTGATGCTTGCAGTGCCTTGAAAGGAGCACACACTCTCTTGTCTCAGGGCCTTTGTACTTGCTGCCTCCTCTGCCTTCTGTGTCTTCCCTGCCTCTATCGTCTTGCTGTTCATTACAGATAATGGTCTGGGGTGATCCTACATCCTGCCCCCAACCCCCAAAACAGTTAAGAAATCTTTCTCTTCACTTTGTGAAATCTGAAACAATTCTATGACATTCTTATATATTAGGAATGTAGAATTTTGAATTGTTTGCTTCTGATTTGCATCTCCTTCTCCCTTAATCCAGACCTTCAAAAAAAAAAAAAAAAAACCTAAGCCTGTTCTTTAGCTTTATGCTTCTCCAAGCAAGCTGACATTGCCTAACTTGAATCGATTATGTGCCAGAAGTCAGCTGATGCTGTTTTTTTTTTTTTAATGGCATTTACAGCTTTCAGCTCTAGTCACTGAACCTGACAAGTTCCGACATCTCTTCTCTTGGCTGCCTCTCACTTCTTTTTCTGTTTCCATGGAAATGGACATCAGATCACAGAAACATAGTAAGATATTGGTGGCTAATTGCTGTTGCAGATTTCTGGATTCTCTTTGTCTGTGGAGTGATTATTTTAGTGACTCCTGCCCACTGTGTAGTATGTGCTACTTAGCTAAAACATCTGAGGCAGTTTCTGGGTTTGGAATCTAGCTGATGTTTCCCAGTTGTCACTAACTAGTATTGTAAAAGCTTATTCCCTGTTTCAACTCTGAGGGAAAATATGTTTTAATTTTGGAACTGTAATCTTGTTGGATTTCAAGCCAAGATACGTGGCCTTGGGCCCAGGCCTGTTACTGTCTCACTTTCATTAGATTTATTGGATGAGCCCATTGCTACACCTAGCCCTGAGACTTATGTCCAAATGTCCCAGAGAAAAGCCTGCTTCTCTACAAGTGTGTTTTCATAGAAAACAGAAATAAGATACACACTCATTTTAGTTAAGGAGACCAAACCAGGTTTCTAAACATCTGAAATAGAAAAATGCTTTTAATTCTAGCCCTTTACTTTCTTTTCCTATAAAATTATGAGAATAAGACTAGGCATGTGGCTAGAAATATTAGGTTAAGATTCCCTTTTTAATGTACATATGCTTTCCCAAGACAAAAAAAAAAAACCTATCATATGGCAGAGTGATTAACATTATAGTTGAAAAAAATCTATTCATTTCCTAGTTAGTGAAGGAAGAGTTATTACATTGCTTANGATCCCTGTCTCCTATACAATGTCACAAACCTCATTCCATAGTTCATCAAGCACTCTATCTATCAGATCTCAGCCCTGACATCTATTTCTCACTTCCACTGTATAATCATAAGGGATTTGATTTAGGTCATACCTGAATGGTCTAGCGGTTTTCCCTACTTTCTTCAATTTGAGTCTGAATTTGATAATAAGGAGTTCATGATCTGAGCCACAGTCAGCTCCTGGTCTTGTTTTTGTTGACTGTATAGAGCTTCTCCATCTTTGGCTGCATAGAATATAATAAATTTGATTTCGGTGTTGACCATCTGGTGATGTCCATGTGTAGAGTTTTCTCTTGTGTTGTTGAAAACTTTAGAGACAAGCAAAAGCTGAGAGAATTCAGCACCACCAAACCAGCTCTCCAACAAATGCTAAAGGATATTCTCTAGATAGGAAACACAAAAACGGTGTATAAACTCGAACCCAAAACAATAAAGTAAATGGCAACAGGATCATACTTATCAATAATTACCTTAAACATAAATGGTTTGAATGCCCCAACCAAAAGACAAACACTGGATGAATGGATACAAAAATAAGACCCCTATATATGTTGTCTACAAGAGACCTGCTTCAAAACAGGGGACACATTCAGACTGAAAGTGAAGGGCTGGAAAAAGATATTCCATGAAATAAAGACCAAAAGAAAGCATGAGTAGCAATACTCATATCAGATAAAATAGTCTTTAAAACAAAAACTGTGAAGAGAGACCAAGAAAGACACTACATAATGATCAAAGGATCAATCTAAGAAGAAGATATAACAATTATAAATATATATGCACCCAGCATATGAGCACTGCAATATGTAAGACAAATGCTAACAAGTATGAAAGGGGAAATTAATAATAACACAATAATAGTGGGAAACTTTAATTTCCTACTCACACCTATGGATAGCTCAAATAAACAGAAAATTAACAAGGAAACACAAACTTTAAATGATACAATAGACCAGTTAGACCTAATTGATATCTATAGGACATATCACCCCAAAACAATGAATTTCACCATTTTCTCAAGCACACAGAGAACCTTCTCCAGGATAGGTCACATCCTGGGCCATAAATCTAGCCTTGGTAATTAAAAAAAAAAAAGAAATCATTCCAAGCATCTTTTATGACCACAATGCTGTAAGATTAGATCTCAATTACAGAAGAAAAACTATTAAAAATTCCAGCATATGGAGGCTGAACAACACGCTGATGAATAACCAACA
>SJYX01016126.1:192405-211638 GCA_006410675.1 Oreotragus oreotragus
GGCTGAGCACCGAAGAATTGATGCTTTTGAACTGTGGTGTTGGAGAAGACTCTTGAGAGTCCCTTGGACTGCAAGGAGATCCAACCAGTCCATTCTGAAGGAGATCAACCCTGGGATTTCTTTGGAAGGAATGATGCTAAAGCTGAAACTCCAGTACTTTGGCCACCTCATGAGAAGAGTTGACTCATTGGAAAAGACTCTGATGCTGGGAGGGATTGGGGTCAGGAGGAGAAGGGGACAACAGAGGATGAGATGGCTCGATGGGCATCATGGACTTGATGGACGTGAGTTTGAGTGAATGCCAGGAGATGGTGATGAACAGGGAGGCCTGGAGTGCCCTGATTCATGGGGTCGCAAAGAGCTGGACACGACTGAACGACTGAACTGAACTGATGTGTACTTTGGAGAAATATTTATTTATGTCTTCTGCTCATTTTTTGCTTGGGTTGTTTGCTTTTTTACTGTTGAGTTATATGAGATGTTTGTATATTTTGGAAATTAAGCCCTTGTTCGTTGCATTGTTTGCAAATATTTTCTCCTAGTCTATTGGTCGCCTTTTCATTTTGTTTATTATTTCCTTTGCTGTGCAAAAGTTTATAAGTTTGATTATCCCCGTTTGTTCATTTTTACCTTTATTTCCATTGCCTTGGGAGACTAAGTTAAGAAAATATTGGTACACTTTATGTCAGAGGATGTTTTGTTTGTGTTTTCTTCTAGGAGTTCTATGATGTCTGTCTTATATTTAAGTCTCTAAGCCATTTTGACTTTTTTTACTTTTGGTGTGTGTAAAATGGGAGGGAATGTTATGACTTCTTTGATTTACAAGTGGCTGTCTTACTTTTCCAATACCACTTGCTAAAGAGACTGTCTTTTCTCTATTGTATATTCTTGACTTCTTTGTCAAAGATTGACTGTAGGCGTGTGGGTTTACTTCTGGGCTCTCTATTCTGTTCCATTGATATGTCTGCTTTTGTGTCAGTACCCTGCTATTTTGATAAATGGAGCCTTGTAGTATTGTCTGAAGTCTGGGTGGGTATGCCTCCAGCTTTGTTCTTTTTCCTCAGGATTGCTTTGGCAATTCTGAGTCTTTTATATTCAGTCACTAAGTCATGTCACACTCTTTGTGATATAAATTTTAGGATTTAGTTCTGTTGAAAATGTTAGGAGTAATGTGATGGGGATCTCATTAAATTCATAGATTGCTTTGGGTAGTATGGAAAATAGGCATATTCTATATCTTCTGATGTCACAAAGTCAATAACGTGATACATTGTGGCATCCAACTCTAAAGGCCCAAGAAGAAGAAAATGCAAGTGAAACTGGGCTCAATTCCAGTGACAGAGCTTGGCCTCTGTGACATAAGGCTGCTCTGCATGACAGAAGACAGAAATAGGGAGCTGAAGGACGTGTGAGCATCTGGGGAGATTTGAGGGAGTCTGGTGTTCCAGGTGAGCAAGAAGTCAGGGGTTCATTGAGGGTTTTGTCTTTCAGTCAGCAGGATTTGCAAATGCTAACACATTCTGATACATAGCTTTCCTCAGAGTAAGCAGTGTGAAACACTCCATTAGTACAGAGAAAAAAAGTGAAATAGATCCTAAATCCTCCATTTCACTCAAGTAAAACCTAGCTCATTTCTGAACAGGTCACAACATTATGAGATCTATTTCTAATCTCTAAAGGAAGAAATGGTAACAAGTTACTGCTTGAGATTTTGTTGTTCTTCTTCTTCCAAACATGTAGTTCTTTGAAAGCCTCCTCTAGGAAGTGTTTATAATTCCTTATGTATTGCCCTTCTTCTTCCACCCTATAGGCCAGAGGCAGTAGAATAATTATTCTCAATTATTTATTTCTGCTGAGGTAAACATGGAGGGTAATGCTAAAACTGATTACATGTATTGGAATTTATTCAAGCTCTGGTAGTTTACCTGGATCTATACTTTTCCATTCTTTTTTTTTTTTTTTTTTTTTGCACACAAGAAAGTATGCCATGGAGTAAGTCAGAATCCAAATTAATTTTTTTTTCCAAATTAATTTTTAAAGCACTAAATTACCCTTTCATTTCATGCAAGGATGCTCATGATAAAGGACAGAAATGGCAAGGACCTAACAAAAGCAGATGAGATTAAGAAGAGGTAGCAAGAATACACAGAAGAATTGTACAAAAAATATCTTAATGACCCAGATAACCACTATGGTTTGGTCACTTACTTAGAGCCGAACATCCTGGAGTGTGAGGTCAAGTAGACTTTAGGAAGCGTTATTATGAACGAAGCTAGTGGAAGTGATGGAATTCCAGCTGAGCTATTTCAAATCCTAAAAGATGATACTGTTAAAATGCTGCACTCAGTATGTCAGCAAATTTGGAATACTCAGCACTGGCTACAGGACTGAGGAAGGTGAGTTATCATTCCGGGACCAAAGAAGGACAATGCCAAAGAATGTTCAAACTACCATACAGTTGTGTTCATTTCACATGCTAGCAAGATAATGCTCAAAATCCTTCAAGCTAGGCTTCAGCAAAATGTGAGCCGAGAGCTTCCAGATGTACAAGCTGGGTTTACAAAAGGCAGAGGAACCAGAGATTAAATCGCCAACATTTGTTGGGTCATGGAGAAAGCAAGAGAATTCCAGAAAAACATCTACTTCTGCTTCATTGGCTATGCTAAAGCCTTTGACTGTATAGATCACAACAAACTGTGGAAAATTCTTCAAGAAATGGAAATACCAGACCTCCTACATGTCTCTTGAGAAACCTGTATGCAGGTCAAGAAGCAACAGTTAGAACTGGACATGAAACAATGGACTGGTTCAAAATTGGGAAAGGAGTACGAGAAGGTTGTATATTGTCACTCTGCTTTTTAAACTTATATGTAGAGCACATCATATGAAATACTGTGCTGGATGAAGCACAAGCTGAAATCAAGATTGCCAGGAGAAATACCAACAACCTCAGATATGTATCTGATGTCACTCTAATGGCAGAAAGTGAAGAGGAACTAAACAGTCTCTTGATAAGGATGAAAGAAGAGAGTGAAAAAATGGACTTAAAACTCAACGTTCAAAAAACTAAGATCATGGCATCCTGTCCCATCACTTCATGGCAAATGAAAGGAAAAGGTGGAAGCAATGACAAGTTTTATTTTCTTGGGCTCCAAAATGACTGTGGACAATGACTGTGCCATGAAATTAAAAGACGCCTACTTCTTGGAAGGAAAGTTATGACAAACCTCAGTTCAGTTCAGTCGCTCAGTCATATCCAACTCTTTGTGACCCCATGGACTGCAGCATGCCAGGCCTCCCTGTCCATCACCAACTCCTGGAGTTTACCCAAACTCATGTCCATTGAGTCAGTGATGCCATCGAACCATCTCATCTTCTGTCATTCCCTTCTCCTGCCTTCAGTCTTTCCCAGCATCAGGGTTTTCTAATGAGTCAGTTCCTTGCATCAGGTGGCCAAAGTATTGGAGTTTCAGCTTCAGCATCAGTCCTTCCAATGAGTATTCAGGACTGATTTCCTTTAGGATGGACTGGTTGCATCTCCTTGCAGTCCAAGGGACTCTCAAGAGTCTTCTCCAACACCACAGTTCAAAAACATCAATTCTTTGGCACTCAGCTTTCTATATAGTCCAACTCTCACATCTATACATGACTACTGGAAAAACCATAGCTTTGACTAGATGGACCTTTGTTGGTAAAGTAATGTCTCTGCTTTTTAATATGCTATATAGGAGAGTGGAAAAGATGGCTTAAAACTCAACATTCAGAAAACTAAGATCATGGCATCTGGTCCCATCACTTCATGGCAAATAGATGGGCAACAGTGGAAACAGTGACAGACTTTATTTTGGGGGGCTCCAAAATCACTGCAGGTGGTGACTGCAGCCATGAAATTAAAAAACACTTGCTCCTTGGAAGAAAAGTTATGACCAACCTAGACAGCATGACAAACCTAGACAGTTTATTAAAAGGCAGAGACATCACCTTGCTGACTATACCCTATAGTCAAAGGTATGGTTTTTTCAGTAGTTATGTATGGATGGATGTGAAAGTTGAACCATTAAGAAGGCAAAGTGGTGAAAAATTGATCCTTTTAAAATATGGTGCTGGAGAAAACTCTTGAGAGTTCCTTGGACAGCAAGGAGATCAAACCAGTCAATATGAAAGAAAATCAACCCTGAATATTCATTGGAAGGACTCTTGCTGAAGCTCCAATCCTTTGACCACCTCATGCAAAGAGCCAACTCACTGGAAAAGACCCTGATGCCAAGATAGACTGAAGGCAAAAGGAGAAAGGGGAGGCAGTGGATGAGATGGTCGGATAGCATCACTGACTCATTGGACATGAATTTGGGCAAAGTATGGGAGACAGTGGAGGACAGAGAAGGCTGGCGTGCTACAGTCCATGGAATCACAGAGTTGGACATGCCTTAGTGACTGAACAACAACAAAAGAAAGTTTGTGTCACCCTAACTTAGGCATTGACCAGCTAAACCACCAGTTCATTCATTCCTTCTCTATTCTGTTGATTAAAAAAAGTTGTTGAGAACCTATCCTTTAAAAGAGGTACCATCTTTATAGTGATTCTCTTGCATTTCCCCCACCCCAGGTATGTAGTAGTTTTAAGCACATGCTTAAGCATCTCTGTTACAAGTTATTTGTTCATGCTCTATACTTTAAATATTTTGTTCTTTCCTTTCTTGAATGCTAAACTTATTGATAAAATAGCAGTGCTAAGACCTCTAGCTAGTAACTAATGTGATGCATTGGAACGATCTTGCTTGATGCAAGTCTTTTATTCTCAATTAAGTGTCATAACAGATCACTAAGGCAAAATGTCCTTATTCTCTACCTTGTATTTTCTATAACTTAGCTAGTTCCCAGAAGGTATTTATAACCTGTCTGAATGAGACTGTCATTCTGTACAATTATTATTCAGTATTTGAATATGTTGTCATTTTATGTAACACTGTTGTTCTCCTGCTTTAGTATAAAACAGCCATGTTTTCATGCTTGAGTTATTGAAATAAGTCCTGATAGAAACTCACTTTTTAAAGTTAAATTTTCTTATTCTTTCCAAATATATTCAGTTTTCTATTTGCCTTCCATCACATAACATTGGTCCCACAACATTTAAAATACCATGAGGAGAGGCCTCGGCGTCTCAGAGAGCAGGCACCCTCTCAGCTCATACATTCATGTCAATGTATGGCAAAACCAATACAGTATTGTAAAGTAAACAATTTTTTTAAAATAAAAAAAATTAAAAAAATAAAAGTAAAACAAAAACCTATCTAATCTGTCAGAAGGGCCAATCTAATCTGCCCTATTAACTGTGTTTATGGAAGAAAATGCTTTGTAACTTTATATATCATAGACTCAACACATGAAACCAAAATAAAATGTTCTTGAAATTGCAAAAAATAAAATAAATAAATAAAATAAAATACCATGAGGAAAAATTATCATAGAATTAGGAAAATGGATTTATCTCTAATAATAAACGTCCTGTACTTGTTTTCAGCTTTTTTCCCCTTATTATGCTTGAACTGACATAGTGACTGAAGATGCAAGAAGGTTAAAAAAATCTCAAAATTCATCACTTATGTAACATACCCTTGTTATTAGGAGTTACCTTAAGCAATTCGATATCTAGAGATCTTCACTTAGAGCACAGTCTCCCAATACCAGCCACTTTCTAACAGCTCCGATGAGAAACCCAACATCTTAGCAGAGTCTGATGCTTCTTCCCTGTAACATGTCACTTTCTACAAAGGAACAGAACATAACGGATACTTAATACTTAAGTTAGTAATTCACCAAAGCCCTAGGTATGACAGAAATTTGAAGTGTTCTCAAAGCATAATTTCAGAAAAAATATTTGGATAAAAAGTTAATGGTTTCTTCATTATATAACAGTAACAAGAAGTCACATTTTTAAATGCTGTATCTATAGGATATGGATATTATAACAATATTATTGCAAAAAAGCTATAACGTTGTAGCATGCTATAAAGAGTCAAGCTATCTTCATGATGGCCTGTTTATAAAAGCGCCTTTTCTCCACTCCCATAGGCACTCTTTCGGACAGTAGCAATGATGGTACCTGACTACGCTATGATTGCTGAAATCGTGCTGTACTCCTGTGGCTTTGTCACAGCTCGGCCACTGTCAGTGAAGATTGTGGCTACGTATCGCCTGTGTTCAGAGCAGTTGTCATCACAACATCACTATGACTATGGAATGAGAGCTGTGAAGTCAGTGCTTACCGCTGCCGGGAATCTAAAGGTAGAAAACTCAAGTAACTTCTTACTCATTCATTTCCTGTTTGTAAATCTCAGGACCATGTGTCTTTATAGAGCTCCAATAACTGATTGGTTCCATCAACTGGAAAAAAAGTTCCCTATTGGACTAAAATAATTGATCATTTGCACACATGAAAAAGGACATTTTATGATTTGTAAAACCTTAGCCATGTGATTAGTGATTTGAGTTTCATCCCACAGTTTTAATTATATGAAACTGATTACTGCTGCTGCTGCTAAGTCACTTCAGTCGTGTCCAACTCTGTGCGACCCCATAGACGGCAGCCCACCAGGCTCCCCCGACCCTGGGATTCTCCAGGCAATAACACTGGAGTGGGTTGCATTTCCTTCTCCAATGAATGAAAGTGAAAAGTGAAAGTGAAGTCGCTCATTTGTGTCCAACTCTCCGCGACCCCATGGACTGCAGTACTACCGAGGAATAAAATTCCTTGCTGCTGAAAAATACTTGGAAAGCATTTAGTCTATGTGAGCATACATAATTTTAAAAGAAACAATGTATGTATAATTAATACAAATGTACAAAATTCCTAGACATTGTTATTTAATATAATTATACAGTGGCAGCCAACTATGGACTAGCAGTAATGGATTTGCAAGGTGTGATGGTAAAAAATCCGTGACACAAGAGATGCAAGTTCTTTCTCTGAGTCAGGAAGATCCCCTGGAGTAGGAAATGGCAACCTACTTCAGTATTATTTCCTGGAAAACTCCATGGACAGAGGAGCCTGGTGGGCTAGAGTCTAGAGGGTTGCAAACGGTCAGACATGACTAAGCATGCACCCACACATACCACCAGTAATGGATTTGCAGTATAATGTGTGCATTTTAAGATGGTATGAATCATAATTATATTGATAAAAAGGGCAAATATTTTAAGATTTGGGTAACTTTTCATTGGAAGTATTTTGTAGAAACATAAAGTGTAACTTCTTTTTTCTTTATGAAAGTAAGCAAGATAGGCCATATGTGCTAAGTCGCTTCAGTCATGTCCAACTCTTTGAGACCCTATGGACTGTAGCCTGCCAGGCTTCTCTGTCCGTGGGATTAATTAACAGCAAAATGCAAACTTTGACCTTGTAGCTTATAAAATTTTTAATGTTCATGACTGTGGGAGATTTAAAAATATATCCTGTGTGATTAAAAACAATGGCATGCATTTTTGACTTCTAAATGATGTTACCAAGAATTCTGATATATAGTGGTGATATTCTACTTCACATTTGTCTAACATGACTTCAAGTCATTATTTTTAGTAATAAACAAATGCAACTAGACACAACAATTTGTATTAACCTGATGTGTCATGATTGCATTGTGGTCAGATAATTAGGGAAAGATAATGCTTGGTTCTACTGTATGTCATCACTGACATCTTGACTGTGGAATTGAACTATTAAAGTTATGCAACAAATGAATTCTGCAAATGAATCCTATCATTCTTTGTCAAAAGCTAATTTAGAATTGTTGAATGTGTTGGCTTGAATAGTTTGAAGTTTGTTTCTATTTTATCAGGAAAGAATTTAATTGTTTGTTTTACGATGATAGCCTTTTGACAAAACAGACTTCTGACACTTCATAATTGCTGTGTGGTTGCTTCTGCTGCTAAGTCACTTCAGTCGTGTCCAACTCTGTGTGACCCCGTAGACGGTAGCCCACCAGGCTCCTCAGTCCCTGGGATTCTCCAGGCAAGAACACTGGAGTGGGTTGCCATTTCCTTCTCCAATGCATGAAAATGAAAACTGAAAGTGAAGTCGTCCTGTCGTGCCCGACTCTTAGCGACCCCATGGACTGCAGCCTACCAGGCTCCTCCATCCATGGGATTTTCCAGGCAAGAGTACTGGAGTGGAGTGCCACTGTTGTGTGGTTAGGTTGATGCAAAGACAAAGTCCATGTTAGCAGAGCTAGCTTTAGGTTTGGGTAACAGCTCTGGTAATTCAGAGACAGCAGGTCTTAACTGCCAGGCATCATTGACTTTGTAAAGTTAAAGCCAGTTAAGTAGAAGCATGGAATTTACTAGAAAAATTCCAGAGAACAGGATGAGGGTTCTGGAAACCTAAACTGATGATGGTGGGAATAGCTTTGGTGTGAAATTTTGAATAAAGTATAGAAGTTGAGAGAAACATTTCTGAGTTCAGATTTTTTTGTGAATTACATGAACCATCTTATGGGCCTGAGCAACAGATTGAGTTCAGCCATGTTTTTAGTAAACCCTGGGTTTACCACAGGTGTTTTGGAATTTAATATATATTTTCCAAAGCACTCTCTACTCAAGTGACAGTGCATTAACCAGCCCTCTCCACTCTGCCAGATTTTTAAATGCTGTATCTATAGGATATGGATATTATAACAATATTATTGCAAAAAAGCTATAACGTTGTAGCATGCTATAAAGAGTCAAGCTATCTTCATGATGGCCTGTTTATAAAAGCGCCTTTTCTCCACTCCCATAGGCACTCTTTCGGACAGTAGCAATGATGGTACCTGACTACGCTATGATTGCTGAAATCGTGCTGTACTCCTGTGGCTTTGTCACAGCTCGGCCACTGTCAGTGAAGATTGTGGCTACGTATCGCCTGTGTTCAGAGCAGTTGTCATCACAACATCACTATGACTATGGAATGAGAGCTGTGAAGTCAGTGCTTACCGCTGCCGGGAATCTAAAGGTAGAAAACTCAAGTAACTTCTTACTCATTCATTTCCTGTTTGTAAATCTCAGGACCATGTGTCTTTATAGAGCTCCAATAACTGATTGGTTCCATCAACTGGAAAAAAAGTTCCCTATTGGACTAAAATAATTGATCATTTGCACACATGAAAAAGGACATTTTATGATTTGTAAAACCTTAGCCATGTGATTAGTGATTTGAGTTTCATCCCACAGTTTTAATTATATGAAACTGATTACTGCTGCTGCTGCTAAGTCACTTCAGTCGTGTCCAACTCTGTGCGACCCCATAGACGGCAGCCCACCAGGCTCCCCCGACCCTGGGATTCTCCAGGCAATAACACTGGAGTGGGTTGCATTTCCTTCTCCAATGAATGAAAGTGAAAAGTGAAAGTGAAGTCGCTCATTTGTGTCCAACTCTCCGCGACCCCATGGACTGCAGTACTACCGAGGAATAAAATTCCTTGCTGCTGAAAAATACTTGGAAAGCATTTAGTCTATGTGAGCATACATAATTTTAAAAGAAACAATGTATGTATAATTAATACAAATGTACAAAATTCCTAGACATTGTTATTTAATATAATTATACAGTGGCAGCCAACTATGGACTAGCAGTAATGGATTTGCAAGGTGTGATGGTAAAAAATCCGTGACACAAGAGATGCAAGTTCTTTCTCTGAGTCAGGAAGATCCCCTGGAGTAGGAAATGGCAACCTACTTCAGTATTATTTCCTGGAAAACTCCATGGACAGAGGAGCCTGGTGGGCTAGAGTCTAGAGGGTTGCAAACGGTCAGACATGACTAAGCATGCACCCACACATACCACCAGTAATGGATTTGCAGTATAATGTGTGCATTTTAAGATGGTATGAATCATAATTATATTGATAAAAAGGGCAAATAGTTTAAGATTTGGGTAACTTTTCATTGGAAGTATTTTGTAGAAACATAAAGTGTAACTTCTTTTTTCTTTATGAAAGTAAGCAAGATAGGCCATATGTGCTAAGTCGCTTCAGTCATGTCCAACTCTTTGAGACCCTATGGACTGTAGCCTGCCAGGCTTCTCTGTCCGTGGGATTAATTAACAGCAAAATGCAAACTTTGACCTTGTAGCTTATAAAATTTTTAATGTTCATGACTGTGGGAGATTTAAAAATATATCCTGTGTGATTAAAAACAATGGCATGCATTTTTGACTTCTAAATGATGTTACCAAGAATTCTGATATATAGTGGTGATATTCTACTTCACATTTGTCTAACATGACTTCAAGTCATTATTTTTAGTAATAAACAAATGCAACTAGACACAACAATTTGTATTAACCTGATGTGTCATGATTGCATTGTGGTCAGATAATTAGGGAAAGATAATGCTTGGTTCTACTGTATGTCATCACTGACATCTTGACTGTGGAATTGAACTATTAAAGTTATGCAACAAATGAATTCTGCAAATGAATCCTATCATTCTTTGTCAAAAGCTAATTTAGAATTGTTGAATGTGTTGGCTTGAATAGTTTGAAGTTTGTTTCTATTTTATCAGGAAAGAATTTAATTGTTTGTTTTACGATGATAGCCTTTTGACAAAACAGACTTCTGACACTTCATAATTGCTGTGTGGTTGCTTCTGCTGCTAAGTCACTTCAGTCGTGTCCAACTCTGTGTGACCCCGTAGACGGTAGCCCACCAGGCTCCTCAGTCCCTGGGATTCTCCAGGCAAGAACACTGGAGTGGGTTGCCATTTCCTTCTCCAATGCATGAAAATGAAAACTGAAAGTGAAGTCGTCCTGTCGTGCCCGACTCTTAGCGACCCCATGGACTGCAGCCTACCAGGCTCCTCCATCCATGGGATTTTCCAGGCAAGAGTACTGGAGTGGAGTGCCACTGTTGTGTGGTTAGGTTGATGCAAAGACAAAGTCCATGTTAGCAGAGCTAGCTTTAGGTTTGGGTAACAGCTCTGGTAATTCAGAGACAGCAGGTCTTAACTGCCAGGCATCATTGACTTTGTAAAGTTAAAGCCAGTTAAGTAGAAGCATGGAATTTACTAGAAAAATTCCAGAGAACAGGATGAGGGTTCTGGAAACCTAAACTGATGATGGTGGAAATAGCTTTGGTGTGAAATTTTGAATAAAGTATAGAAGTTGAGAGAAACATTTCTGAGTTCAGATTTTTTTGTGAATTACATGAACCATCTTATGGGCCTGAGCAACAGATTGAGTTCAGCCATGTTTTTAGTAAACCCTGGGTTTACCACAGGTGTTTTGGAATTTAATATATATTTTCCAAAGCACTCTCTACTCAAGTGACAGTGCATTAACCAGCCCTCTCCACTCTGCCAGGGGAACACACTCAAGCATGCTAGTACCAAGTATGCAGTCAGAACGTGGCATGCCACCCTGCCCTCGCACTTATGGTCAGGTGGCTTGTTGCGAAACTTTCTGAAGCTAGTTTGTTATGTTATTGTTGTTATGTCCTTTAATTAATTGTCAATGAAACTGATGGTATATGAGCATGAAAAGAAGAGGTTTGTTTTTATGAAAACTGAGTTCCTTGTTTAAGAAAGATTGAGTAAAGATGAAATGCTAAAAAGTTTACTTGGAATTAGGTGTGGATAAGAAAAGTAAGACTGAAAAAGAACAATTCATGAGGATGCTACATTTAAATTGTCTCCTAAGTATCTTTGAAGAGAATGATTATCTTTAAAAAACAGAAAAAACAAAACATAAAATATCTAGAGTGATGACTCATTATTGATTGCTTTTGGTTTTGTTTTGTATAAGAAAAATTGTGCAGACCTCCACCCTCAGAGAAAAAGCCTTGGCACCAAAATATGGGCAAATGAGTGAATATTTATATGTTTTAACTTTAAATCTTTTAATCAGTCCCCATTTTTAATGATTATTTACACTTATCAACTGACTGCTTGTTTTGAATGCATAGGACAAGCAAGGTCTTACCCAGGATAGAAACAATGGCAGCTCCCAAACTCTGAAAATCATGACCAATAGCTTTCCACTGTCTGTGAAAAGGCAGTTAGTTAAACTTAGAATTTTATTATGTACTAGTATAAAATTCAACAAGTATAATCATCAGTTTCTGAAATTAATAACAGCCCAGTGAAATGAAAATAAATAACATCTTTGCATGGGTTTGAAGGCCCTCTGGAGCCTGGGTGCTTGTGTGCATGAACATGCATGGAGTGCAGTTAAGAGATGCAGATGTCATCATGAGTATATTTTCTTTCAGCTGAAATATCCAAATGAAAATGAAGAAATTCTGCTGCTTAGATCTATTATTGATGTAAATTTGCCAAAATTTTTATCCCATGATTTACCACTCTTTGAGGTAAGAATATTTTGTACTCTAATGTATCACAAGTCTTCTAATAATGTATTTATCAAGTGTACAAGTTTTCAAGTCCCACTGAGAAACTTCCAGTGTAGAAAACAGAGAAACATAGGTCACTCCGTGTTTTATTTGAAATGTGTTTAGCTAGCTTTGTTGTTACAAGTAACTTTTAACAACTTGGGATTTTTTGAAGTAGTACTTTTTTCCTACTGCAGAATATAATAAGCACACAAAAGTCACAAAATGTTTGCTTATAAATCTCACTAGGAAATAGACTCCATGGAGGAAAGTAATTGGTTAAACACACCACTGAATCCCTTATACCTGTCTCTTATACACATCTAGATGTGTATAAGAGACAGGTATTATTTCCTGGAAAACTCCATGGACAGAGGAGCCTGGTGGGCTAGAGTCTAGAGGGTTGCAAACGGTCAGACATGACTAAGCATGCACCCACACATACCACCAGTAATGGATTTGCAGTATAATGTGTGCATTTTAAGATGGTATGAATCATAATTATATTGATAAAAAGGGCAAATAGTTTAAGATTTGGGTAACTTTTCATTGGAAGTATTTTGTAGAAACATAAAGTGTAACTTCTTTTTTCTTTATGAAAGTAAGCAAGATAGGCCATATGTGCTAAGTCGCTTCAGTCATGTCCAACTCTTATTAATAATATTGTTATATTTAAAACTTAGCTTATAAGTAATTGTAAAGAATTATTAGAGTGATGGTTAAAGTTCCTATATCATCATGTGATATCATTGTTTTTCTTTTCCCAGTCTCAGTAGAAGTGACTGGGGGTGGTGGGTAGTGGGCTGCTGACACATGGTAGAGTTACTCTGTCTTGCACTGCTGTGAGGTATGGACAGTTAGCTTCCGATGTGTAGAAGCTGAGATCAGGGCCTCTCATAGGGAGGAGAGAAGAGGCACTGCCACTGTGGTGTGCTCCAGCCCCCTTAGCTATCCATGGGAACAGTGTTTCATCATTCTAAAAGAAGCTCCCGTTAGTATTTGGAATTGACAGTGCAAATATTTCATAGATCAAGTTTTCAGGGAATTGGTTCACAATTTCTTGTTAAAAATTTCCCTCAGTTTCTTTGGTACTAGTACCCTGTACAGATTTTCCAGGAATAAACATAAGTAAAGCTACATTTATTTCTATGAAGTAGAGGTATATCTCATTTAGATGTATTTTCCTATGGCTGTGTATTCATTCAGCAAATATTTCTTGAGCAATATTTCAAATGGAGCATAACTGGCGTTTTCAAATAGGATAGTTTCCAGTTGTGAGAGACTGTCCCATACGTTACAAACTCTTGGCATCCCTGGTCCCCTCAGTGTCTCTGGACTTTCACAGTAATACAGCCAGAACGACAACTCCATGGATTCCCTACTCTCTACCTGGCAGAGAAGAACTTGTGAAAGGAACTGGTCTTGATTGAGAACCACTAACTACCAGATATGATCTGGAATCGTCTGCTTCTCTAAGGTTACCCATAAGTAATTTGAACAATCTGAGAAGATATTTTTGCTTATGTAGCAAACACTATGCATTTACAATGGACCTGACCCTGTTCTAAGAGTTTTATGAATAGTTACTCCTAAGCACTGGTGGCTCAGATGATAAAGAATCTGCCTATGATGTAGGAGATCTGGTTTTGATTCCTTGGTCAGTAAGATACCCTGGAGAAGGGCATGGCTACCAAGTCAGGCTTTAGCAATACGTGAACTGTGAACTTCCAGATGTACAAGATAGTTTTAGAAAAGGCAGAGGAACCAGAGATCACCTTGCCAACGTTCACTGGATCATCAAAAAAAGCAAGAGAGTTCGAGAAAAACATCTATTTCTGCTTTATTGACTATGCCAAAGCCTTTGACTGTGTGGATCACAATAAACTGTGGAAAATTCTGAAAGAGATGGGAATACCAGACCACCTGACCTGCCTCTTGAGAAACCTGTATGCTGGTCAGGAAGCAATAATTAGAACTAGACATGGAACAACAGACTGGTTCCAAACAGGAAAAGGAGTATGTCAAGGCTGTATATTGTCACCCTGCTTATTTAACTTATATGCAGAGTACATCATGAGAAACACTGGGCTGGAAGAAGCACAAGCTGGAATCAAGATTGCTGGGAGAAATATCAATAACCTCAGATATGCAGATGACACCACCCTTATGGCAGAAAGCAAAGGAGAACTAAAGAGCCTGTTAATGAAAGTGAAAGAGGAGAGTGAAAAAGTTGGCTTAAAACTCAACATTCAGAAAACTAAGATCATGGCATCTGGTTCCATCAAAGTGAAGTGAAGTTGCTCAGTCATGTCCGACCCTTTGCGACCCCATGGACTGTAGCCCACCAGGCTCCTCCATCCATGGAATTTTCTAGGCAAGAATACTGGAGTGGGTTGCCATTTCCTTCTCCAGGGGATCTTCCCAACCTGGGGATCGAATCCGGATCTTCCTCATTGCAGGCAGATGCTTTACCATCTGAGCCACCAGGGAATCCCAACACTTCATGACAAATAGATGAGGAAACAATGGAAACAGTGGCTGACTTTATTTTGGGACCTCCAAAATCACTGCAGATGGTGATTGCAGCCATGAGATTAAAAGACACTTACTTCTTGGAAGGAAAGTTATGACCAACCTAGATAGCATATTAAAAAGCAAAGACATTCCTTTGCCAACAAAGGTCTGTCCAGTCGATGCTATGGTTTTTCCAGTGGTCATGTATGGATGTGAGAGTTGGACTATAAAGAAAGCTGAGCACCGAAGAATTGATGCTTTTGAACTGTGATGTTGGAGAAGACTCTTGAGCGTCCCTTGGACTGCAAAGAGATCCAACCAGTCCATCCAAAAAGGAGATCAGTCCCGGATGTTCATTGGAAGGACTGATGTTGAAGCTGAAACTCCAATATTTTGGCCACCTGATGCGAAGAGCTGACTCATTTGAAAAGATCCTGATGCTGGGAAAGATTGAAGGCAGGAGAAGAGGAGGACAGAGGATGAGATGGCATCACTGACTCAATGGACATGGGTTTGGGTGGACTCCAGGAGTTGGTGATGGACAGGGAGGCCTGACGTGCTGTGGTTCATGGTGTTGCAAAGAGTCAGATATAACTGAGCTACTGAACTGAACTGAACTGAACCCACTCCAGTATTCTTGTCTGGAGAATCCCCTGGACAGGGCAGTCTGGTGAGATATAGCCCATAGGGTCGCAAAGAGTCAGACACCACTGAGCAACTAACAAGCCCCCAGTAGGACAGGAGCTGTCATTATCTCCATTTTACAGATGGTGTAAGCAAAGTACAGAGTTGATAAGTTACTTGGGGTCTTGGCCAGTATATGACAGAAGGAGAATTGCAGCCACTTAGCCAGGCTGCATCCTACTGCATTGTCTTTGTCTCTCCTTTACCCAAAGGAAACTTACTGCTCTGAACTGGAGTAGGTTTCTCTGTAACAGCATTTAAAGAATTAAATTTAAGAGTGGTTAAACTGAAAGTTTGTCATTTCTAAGGTATAACTCGAATGCATGCTTTCATGTTAAGCTCTTCTGAATTTTCACTTTCACCTTCAGAGTGAGAAGTATAGTTTTATTTCTCACATAGGTTGCTGTGAAGTGAAATGAATGTCGCTCAGTTGTGTCTGACTTTTTGCGACCCCGTGGACTGAGGTCTCCAGGCCAGACATGAATTCCCCAGACATGAATTTTCCAGGCCAGAATACTGGAGTGGGTTGCCATTCCCTTCTCCAGGGGAATCTTCCCAACCTAGGAATCGAACCCAGGTCACCCACATTGCAGGCAGATTCTTTACCAAGTGAGCCACCAGGGAAGCCCTAAATTGCTATAATGCTTATGAAACAGCCTAGTGGTTTATAAAGGGATGTTTCTTAGACCTTGAGAGTGACTTTATATTTTCATATAACTATATGTGGAATTATAATTCTTTCCAATTCTATATTATGTGATTATACTATTTTTCTAAAGTCTCCATAACAGAGCATCACAAACCTGGTGGCTTAAAACAACAGAAATTTATTTTCTCACAGTTCTGGAGGATAAAAGTCTGAAACAAGCTGTTGGTTACCTCTGAAAGAAGGTAAAGGTTCTTTAGGAAAGAACCCTTCCTTGCTTTCTCTTAGCTTCTGGTGGCTAGTGACGATCTTTGATGTTCCTTGGCTTGTCATTGGTGGTTCCCAGGTGGCTTCAGCTTCTGTCCCCATCACTAGTGGCCTTGTTTCCAGGTGTGTTTGAGTTTGCATCTCCCTCTCCTTTCTGTTGTATAGATACCAGTCACTGGAGTTAGGGTCCAGTAGGATCTCATGTGATTTAACTACATCTGCAAAGATCTTATTTCCAGATAAGGTGACATTCTGACATAAATTTTTGAGGAACATTGAAAGGATACTACCCACTACACTGATTAAGATACTGTTAAACTAATTTTTATGTATGAGGTATGGATTCAAGTTCATTATTTTGGTAAATCCAGGTATCCTAGCATACTTTGTTCAAAGACTATTTTTTTTTTAATCTTTACTGGATTGTTTTTGCTTGAGAATGAGTTTTCATATGTGTCTGGATCTATAACTGGTCTCCCTCTTCTATTCCATTGTTATATTTTGTCTATTTTTATGCTAGTATGATACTGTTTTTATAATAAGCCTTGAAATAAGATCATGTTTATCTTTTAACTTTTCAACTGAAAAATATGTAAAACGACAACATCTGAAGAAGAAAACAGGAAAAATCCCTTGTGAATTTGGGTTAGGCAAAAATTTCTTGAATACACCACCAAAAGCACAATGCATGAAACAATAAATTGATAAAATAGGCTCATCAGAATTAAAAACTTTGCTCTTTGAAATACACTATAGGAGAATGAAAGACAAGTTAGAGCTATAAAAAATAGTTGCCTGTTAGATGTATGGTGAAGCACTTGTAAGTAGAATGCTTAACAAATGGTCAAAACGTCCCATGAAGAAGATAAACCAGTTAAAATAGGCAAAAGATTTGAGACTGAGCAAACTCCGGGAGACGGTGAAGGACAGGGGTGGCTGGTGTGCTGCAGTCCTCGGGGTCATGAAGAATTGGACATGACTTGGCGACTAAAGAACAAGAACAACAAAAGATCTGAACACACATTTCACTAAAGAAGAGATGCATATGGCGCAAAAGTAACACAAAAGTGGTACTCTTTAGCAAATTCAAATTGAAGCCATAGCAAGATATGTTACACACTTATTAAAAATACTGATTATGCCAAATATTGAAACTCTCATACACTGCTGAGGGGAATTTAAAATAAGACAACCATTTGGGAAAGCAGACAGTTTCTTCAAATGTTAGACACATACTTGCCATGGTTGTGTTGTATTAGTCATTCAGTAGTGACTGACTCTTTGCGACGCCATGGACAATTCATGTTTGGGAGATCGTGTACACCCGTGGCGGGTTCAAGTCAATGTATGACAAAACCAGTAGAGTACTGTAAAGTAAAATAAAATAAAATTAAAAAATAAAAATTAAAAAAAAATAAATAAAATAAGACAACCATTTGGGAAAGCAGACAGTTTCTTCAAATGTTAAACACATACTTGCCATGGTTGTGTTGTATTAGTCATTCAGTAGTGACTGACTCTTTGCGACGCCATGGACTATAGCCTACCAGGCTCCTCCATCCATGGAATTCTCCAGGCAAAAATACTGGAGTGGGTTGCCATTCCCTTCTCTGGGGGATCTTCTTGACCCAGGGATTGAACCCAAGTCTCCTGCATTGCAGGCAGATTCTTTACCATCTGAGTGTACTATCCAAGTATTCCACTTCTCAGTATTCACTTGAGAGAAACGAAAGCATTTGTCCATGCAAAGACTTGTGTGTACATGTTTATGGCATCTTTATTTATTTCCAAAGCTAAAAACAATGAAAATGTCCATCAGCAGGAAAATGGATTTAAAAACCGGCACCTCAGTATGGTGGACTACTTCAATGAGTTATTGATATATGCAGTGACATGTTTGAGATTTCAAATCTTTATGCTGAGTGAAAGAAGCCAGATTTTAAAAAGTAGCACACATAATGTGCAATTTCATCCATATTAAAGTCTAAGCAATGCTCTCCGACATAAATCACAGCAGGAAACTCTATGACCCCCCTCCCAGAATACTGGAAATAAAAGCAAAAATAAACAAATGGGATATAATTAAAATTAAAAGCTTCTGCACAACAAAGGAAACTATAAGCAAGGTGAAAAGACAGCCTTCGGAATGGGAGAAAATAATAGCAAATGAAGCAACTGTCAAACAACTAATCTCAAAAATATATAAGCAACTCATGCAGCTCAATTCCAGAAAAATAAATGACCCAATCAAAAAATGGGCCAAAGAACTAAATAAACATTTCTCCAAAGAAGACATACAGATGGCTGACAAACACATGAAAAGATGTGTTGTTCAACATCACTCATTATCAGAGAAATGCAAATCAAAACCACAATGAGGTACCATTTCACACCAGTCAGAATGGCTGTGATCCAAAAGTCTACAAGCAATAGATGCTGGAGAGGCTGTGGAGAAAAGGGAACCCTCTTACACTGTTGGTGGGAATGCAAACTAGTACAGCCACTATGGAGAACAGTGTGGAAATTCCTTAAAAAACTTGAAATAGAACTGCCTTATGACCCAGCAATCCCACTGCTGGCCATACACACCGAGGAAACCAGAATAGAAAGAGACACGTGTACCCCAGTGTTCATCACAACACTGTTTATAATAGCCAGGACATGGAAGCAACCTAGATGTCCATCAGCAGATGAATGGATAAGAAAGCTGTGGTACATATACACAATGGAGTATTACTCAGCCATTAAAAAGAATACATTTGA